>JAJONZ010000056.1:0-33517 GCA_029582445.1 Solanum paucissectum
GTGTTAATTCAAAAGGGTAATTATAGGTATTTATAAGTTCAAATGAGGTATGTACCGTGAAATAGAGTTTTTCTATACCCGAAACTAACATCCAAAGCCAAAATTATGAACGTTCGAAGTTTCTCATATTTACAACTACAGTAGGATCTGGTAAAATGATCATAATGCTTTACTTTAAATATTAAATGATACAAAATTTGTGGCATTTAAATGAAAACTCAATTACCTACAATTTTCATATGTCATGGCTCACCTAATTCATTACGTACTAAAAGATATGGTAGTATACATTGTTTGCTTTCAAGAGAGGCACACATTGATTGGATGTAGTTATTTGACCAATTTTTTGTGTGGGTGTTTGTGATGATTTAATAATATATGTGTGTTAGTTCGAATAGGTAATTATAGGTATTTATAAGTTCAAATGAGGTATGGACTGTGACATAGAGTTTTTCTATACTCGAAACTGACATCTAAAGCCAAAATTAAGAACAGTCAAAGTTTCTCTTTTTTACAACAACACTAGTCTTTGGTAAAATAGTCATAATTAATGCTTTACTTTAAACATTAAATTATACAAAATTAGTGGCATTTGAAAGAAAACTCATTGACCTACAATTTTCATATGTCATGGATCACCTAATTCATTACGTACTAAAAGATATGGTAGTATACATTGTTTGCCTTCAAGAGAGGCACACATTGATTGCATGTAGTTTTTTTACCAAAATATTTTGTGGGTGTTTGTGATGATTTAATAAATTATGTCTGTTAGTTCGAATGGGTAATTATAGGTATTTATAAGTTCAGATGAGGTTTGGATCGTGAAATTGAGCTTTTCTATACCCGAAACTAACATCTAAAGCCAAAATTATGAACGTTCGAAGTTTCTCTTATTTAAAACTACTCTAGTTTCTGGTAAAATGGTCATAATGCTTTACTTTGAACATTAAATGATACAAAATTGGTGACATTTGAAAGAAAACTAATTTACCTACAATTTTCATATGCCATGGTCATTTAATTCATTACATACGAAAAGATATGGTAGTATACATTGTTTGCCTTCAAGAGAGGCACACATTGATTGGATGAAGTTTTTTGACCAATATTTTTTGTGGAAGTTCGTGATGATTTAATAAATTATGTGTGTTAGTTCAAAGGGGTAATTATAGGTATTTATAAGTTCAAATGAGGTATGTACCGTGAAATAGAGTTTTTCGATACCCGAAACTAACATCTAAATAAAAAATTATGAACGTTCCAAGTTTCTCTTTTTTACAACTACACTAGTCTCTAGTAAAATGGTCATAATGCTTTACTTTAAACCTTAAATAATACAAAATTAGTGACATTTGACAGAAAACTCAATGGCCTACAATTTTCTTATGTCAGGGCTCACGTAATTCATTAGGTATTAAAATATATGGTAGTATATATTCTTTGTCTTCAAGAGAGGCACTCATTGATTCCATGTAGTTTTTGACCAATTTTTTTTGTGGGTGTTTGTGATGATTTAATAAATTATGTATGTTAGTTCAAAGGGGTAATTATAGGTATTTATAAGTTAAAATGAGGTATGTACCGTGAAATAGAATTTTTCTATACTCGAAACTAACATCTAAAGCCAAAATTATGAACGTTCGAAGTTTCTCATATTGACAACTACAGTAGGATCTGGTAAAATCGTCATAATGCTTTACTTTAAACATTATATGATACAAAATTGGTGGCATTTAAATAAAAACTCAATGACCCACAATTTGCATATGTCATGGCTCACCTAATTCATTACGTACTAAAAGATATGGTAGTATACATTGTTTGCTTTCAAGAGAGGCACACATTGATTGGATGTAGTTATTTGACCAATTTTTTGTGTGGGTGTTAGTGATGATTTAATAATATATGTGTGTTAGTTCGAATAGGTAATTATAGGTATTTATAAGTTTAGATGAGGTTTGGATCGTGAAATTGAGCTTTTCTATACCCGAAACTAACATCTAAAGCCAAAATTATGAACGTTCGAAGTTTCTCTTATTTAAAACTACACTAGTTTCTTGTAAAATGGTCATAATGATTTGCTTTAAACCTTAAATGATACAAAATTGGTGACATTTGAAAGAAAACTAATTTACCTACAATTTTCATATGCCATGGTCACCTAATTCATTACATACGAAAAGATATGGCAGTATACATTGTTTGCCTTCAATAGAGGCACACATTGATTGCATGTTGTTTTTTTACCAAAATTTTTTGTGGGTGTTTGTGATGATATAATAAATTATGTGTGTTAGTTCGAATGGGTAATTATAGGTATTTATAAGTTCAAATGAGGTATGGAACATGAAATAGAGTTTTTCTATACCCGAAACTAACATCTAAATAAAAAATTATGAACGTTCCAAGTTTCTCTTTTTTACAACTACACTAGTCTCTGGTAAAATGGTCATAATGCTTTACTTTAAACCTTAAATGATACAAAATTTGTGACATTTGACAGAAAACTCAATGGCTTACAATTTTCATATGTCAGGGCTCACCTAATTTATTACGTATTAAAATATATGGTAGTATACATTCTTTTCCTTCAAGAGAGGCACTCATTGATTGCATGTAGTTTTTGACCAAATTTGTTTTGTGGGTGTTTGTGATGATTTAATAAATTATGTGTGTTAGTTCAAAGGGGTAATTATAGGTATTTATAAGTTCAAATGAGGTATGTACCGTGAAATAGAGTTTTTCTATACCCGAAACTAACATCTAAAGACAAAATTATGAACGTTCGAAGTTCCTCATAATTACAACTACAGTAGGATCTGGTAAAATGGTCATAATGCTTTACTTTAAACATTAAATGATAAAAAATTTGTGGCATTTGAAAGAAAACTCATTGACCTACAATTTTCATATGTCATGGCTCACCTTATTCATTACGTACTAAAAGATATGGTAGTATACATTGATTGCCTTCAAGAGAGGCATAGATTGATCACATGTAATTTTTTGACCAAAATATTTTGTGGGTGTTTGTAATCATTTAATAAATTATGTGTGTTAGTTCGAATGGGTAATTATAGGTATTTATAAGTTTAAATGAGGTATGGACCGTGAAATAGAGTTTTTGTATACCCGAAACTAAAATTTATGAATGTTTGAAGTTTCTCTTATTTACAACTACACTACTCTCTGGCAAAATGGTCATGCTTTACTCTAAACATTAAAAGATGCGCCTGATTGCCCCACCTGACGAACTCGGTCCATTGATAAGGTCTTAACGGACGTCCATGAAAATTTTTGGCCTTTTTGTTTTGGGAATTCCTGATCACAAAAAATTCATGGACTATAGAACACAAAAATCGGCAAAATCTGTGTTTACCTGCTTTAGGGCTCGTTTAAACTTGAAAATAAGCTCGTTTTCCCCTTAGGACGAATTGGGTCCATTGCTAAGGTATTAACGAACGTCTATAAAAAATTTTGGCCATTTTGTTTTGGGAATTCTGGATCACAAAAAATCCATGGACTATAGCACATGAAAATTAACAATATCTGGATTTACCTACTTTGGGGATCAATTGAACTTGAAAATGCGTATGTTTTCCCTCGGGACGAACTGGGTCCATTGCTAAGGTCTTAATGGACGTCCATGAAAAATTTCGGCCAATTTGTTTTGGGAATTCCGGATCACAAAAAATCCATTGACTATAGCACACCAAAATCGGAAAAAATTGGGTTTACCTTCTTTATGGCTCGTTTGAACTTGAAAATGCGTCTGGTTTCCCCTCCGAACGAACTGGTTCATTACTAAGGTTTTAACATACGTTCATGAAAAATTTCAGCCATTTTGTTCTGGGAATTCCGTATCACAAAAAATCCATGGGCTATTAATACATGAAAATTGGAAAAATCTAGGTTTACCTGCTTTGGGGCACGTTTGAACTTGAAAATGCGCTCGTTTTCCCCTCGGGATGAACTGGGTCCATTGTTAAAGTCTTAACGGATGTCAATGAAAATTTTTGGCCATTTTGTTTTGGGAATTTCGGATCACCAAATAATCCATGAACTATAGCACACAAAAATCGATAAAATATGGGTTTACCTTCTTTGGGGCTCGTTTGAACTTGAAAATGTGCCTGTTTACCCCTCTGGACGAACTAAGTCCATTGATGACGTCTTAACGGACGTCCATGAAAATTTTCATCCATTTTGTTTCGAGGATTCCGAACCACAAAAAATCCATTGACTATCGCACACAAAAATCAACAAAATATGGGTTTACCTGCTTTGGGGCTCGTTTGAACTTGAAAATGCACCCGTTTGCCCTGCGGGACGAACTGGGTCCATTGCTAAGGTATTAACGGACGTCCATGAAAGATTTCGGCCATTTTATTTTGGGAATTCCGAATCACAAAAATTCCATTGACTATAGCACACCAAAATTGGAAAAATCTGGGTTTACCTACTTTGGTGCTCGTTTGAACTTGAAAATGCACCCGTTTTTTCCTCAGAATGAACTGGGTCCATTGCTAAGGTCTTAACGAACGTCCATGAAAAATTTCGGCCATTTTGTTTTGGGAATTTCGGATCACAAAAAATTGATGGACTAATAGAACACGAAAATCGACAAAATCTGGGTTTACATGCTTTGGGGCTTGTTTGAACTTGAAAATGCGTTTATATTCCCCTCGGGACAAACTGGGTCCATTGTTAAGGTCTTAACGGTCATCCATAAAAAAATTAGGCCATTATGTTTCAGAAATTCCGGATCACAAAAAATCCATGAACTATAGCACACGAAAATCGGCAAATTTGAGTTTACCTGCTTTGGAGCTCGTTTGAACTTGAAAATGCGCCCGTTTTCCCATTAGGATGAACTTTGTCCATTTCTAAGGTCTTAACAGACGTCCATGAAAAATTTCAGCCATTTTATTTGGGAATTCCGAATTACATAAATCTATGGACTATCGCACACGAAAATTAGCAAAATCTGGGTTTACCTGCTTTGGGGCTCGTTTGAACATGAAAATGCACATGTTTGACCCTCAGGACGAACAGGGTCCATTGCTAAGGTCTTAACGGACGTCCATGAAAAATTTTGGCCATTTTGTTTCAGGAATTCTAGAACACAAAAAATTCATGGACTATAGCACACGAAAATTGGCAAAATATGGGTTTACTTGCTTTGGGGCTCGTTTGAACTTGAAAATGCGTCTGTTTGACCCTCGGGATGAACTCGGTTCATTGCTAAGGTCTTAACGGATGTCCATGAAAAATTTCGACCATTTTGTTTTGGGAATTTCGGATCACAAAAAATCCATGGACTATAGCACACAAAAATTGGCAAAATCTTGGTTTACCTGCTTTGGGGCTCGATTGAACTTGAAAATGCGCTTGTTTTCCCCTCGGGACGAACTGGGTCCATTGCTAAGGTCTTAACGGACGTCCATTAAAAAATTTGGCCATTTTATTTCGGTAATTCCGGATCACAAAAACTTCATGGACTATAGCACACGAAAATTGGCAAAATTTAGGTTTACCTTCTTTGGGGCTCGTTTGAACTTGAAAATGCGTCCGTTTACCCCTCGGGATGAACTGGGTCCATTGCTAAGGTCTTAACGGACATCCATGAAAAATTTCAGCCATTTTGTTTCGGGAATTCTAGATCACATAAATTTTATGGACTATAGCACACGAAAATCGACAAACTTTTGATTTACCTGTTGTAGGGCTCGTTTGAACTTGAAAATGCTTCTGTTTGACCCTCGGGACGAACTTGGTCCGTTACTAAGGTGTTAACGAACGTTCATGAAAAATTTCTGCCATTTTGTTTTGGTAATTCCGGATCACAAAAACAATCGGCCATTTTGTTTCAGGAATTCCGGATAAAAAAAATCTATGGATTACAACACACGAAAATCGGTAAATTTTGGGTGTACCTGCTTTGGGGCTCGTTTGAACTTGAAAATGTGTGTGTTTGCCCCTCAGGATGAACTGGTCCATTGTTAAGGTCTTAACGGACGTCCATAAAAAATTTCAGCCATTTTATTTTGGGAATTCTGGATTACAAAAAATTCATGGACTATAGCACACAAAAATTGGCAAAATCTGGGTTTACCTACTTGGGGGCTCGTTCGAACTTGAAAATGCGCATGTTTACCCCTCCTTTTCTAAGGTCTTAACAGACGTTCATGAAAAAATTTGGCCATTTTATTTTGGGAATTCCGGATCACAAAAAATCCATGGACTATAGCATACGAAAATCGGCAAAATCTGGGTTTACTTTCTTTGGGGCTCGTTAGAACTTGAAAATGCGACTGTTTGCCCCTCTGGACGAACTGGGTCCATTGCTAAGGTCTTAACGGACGTCCATAAAAAAATTCGGCCATTATGTTTTGGGAATTCTGGATCACAAAAAATCCATGGACTATATAGTACACGAAAATAGGCAAAATCTAGGTTTACCTACTTTGGGGCTCGTTTGAACTTGAAAATGCGTCTGTTTGCCCTTCGGGACGAACTGGGTCCATTGCTAAGGTTTTAACGGAAGTCCATGAAAATTTTTGGCCATTTTGTTTTGGGAATTCTGAATCACAAAAAATCCATGGACTATATCTTACGAAAATCAATAAAATCTAGGTTTACCTGCTTTGGGGCTTGTTTGAACTTGAAAATGTGCTTGTTTGCCCCTCGGGACGAACTAAGTCCATTGCTTAGGTCTTAACGGGTCCATGAAAAATTTCAGCCATTTTGTTTCGAGAATTTCAGATCACAAAAAATTCATGGACTATAGCATACGAAAATCAGCAAAATCTGGGTTTACCTGCTTTGGGGCTCATTTGAACTTGAAAATTCGCCCGTTTGCCCCTCGGGACGAACTGGGTCCATTGTTAAGGTATTAACGAACGTCCATGAAAATTTTTGGCCATTTTGTTTCGAGAAATCTGGATCACGAAAAATCCATGGGCTATAGCACACCAAAATCAGTAAAATATGGGTTTACCTGCTTTGGGACTCGTTTGAACTTGAAAATTTGTCTGTTTACCCCTCGGGACGAACTGGATCCATTGATAATGTTTTAACGGACGTCTATGAAAATTTTCGGCCATTTTGTTTCTGAAATTTCCGATCACAAAAAATCCATGGATAGCACACGAAAATTGACAATCATTCTCTTTCTTGTGATTATTTTTCGATAATCTTCTTTGGTGAATCCTCCAGCGAGTTCGAATGGAAAAATCATGAATTTTAAGTTGAAAATTATTAACTTTTTTTAGAAGTCACCATGTCCTCCACTCCTTTATATTTCTTTTTAGAGTTCGTCTTTAAGGGTAGAGTGTTGGGTGTGCTTCCATCAAACAATCAATGGTGACAAATGTTGTGATTCCTTAAGAAGAAGAAGAACTCAAAATTAAGAAAAATGTAAATGCTTTAAAGAAATTGGGGCCACCAATAAAAGATTAAAAAAGAAAGAAAATTGAAATAATTAATATATTTATAAAAAAATTATAATACATAATTATTTAATGACCAATAAAATAGTGTCATGTGTTCAAAGTTGTCATTCTAACACATATTTTTCTTCTCACGCACCTTAAGGAAGGTGAAGACACTTTCTTTGTCATGTCACGTTTTGAGGGGTATTAATATCACTTTGAACAAGATTAGGTGTGTCGACTAGCAGAATAGCCATCCAGCAACAAATCAAAGCAATAGATTTGCAATTCAGATAATTAACTTCAAATATTAATACATATTTTTGTCGATGTACATCATGTAAAGGAATCGTCTTCGTCCTTGTTTTTCCTCGAGCAGTAGTTAGAGCCACAATGTTCTTAATAAAGATAACTATGGACTTTTCAGCACAATAGGTGTTCCATGATGAGACATACCAATAGTTAAGGTTTTTAATTTTTAAGTGACTTATTCTTTAATTTGGTCTTCCTTTTATTTTTCCTTCACACATAAAAAATCGTATTAAAAACATCGAGTCAAATCGAATCGAAGTTGAAAAAATTGAACCGATTTGATGTATACTTTTTCAAAACCGAAGAATCGAGTCAAAATTAATAAAACCCAACTAAAAACCAAAAGCCCACCCTAGTTAAAAGTATTACATGAATGGCCATGGGTAGACTTGAAAATTGGGGTGTTCAAGTCTTCTAACATCAACCTTTCTGCAAAATGGTTGAAATTGTCAATTTACCATTGCTTTTATAACCTACTAGTTTCAAGTTGTGATAAATTCATGAAAAAACTTGTACCACCATCAAAGGCAGTCAGTTAATAAGTACTTCTCTATCCTCAGGTTTCTAAACGAATTCCGATCAATCAAACTCAAAGCAGATACCGAACACAAGTGACAAATCCAAAAAGAGAAATTGAACCACCAAATAGCATAAAAAATCCATCAGACAAAACTAATGGTGTAAGGACCATATGATTATAAAAAGCAGTAAGCACACTTGACTGTCAACAAAAAAACAGTTGGAATATAGCAGGAAATATCACATACTTTGGTTAAAAAACATAATATAGTTTACCAAAAAATGTATCAATGTTTATAAACTGTATGATGTATTATATCTTCTTAGAGACCCCAAGCCTGAGTCTGAAATCTTCTTCCATTAGTGGAAGGCCATCGCGCAACTTAACTTTTGGTTCCCATCCGAACAATTCTTTCGCTTTTGTGATATCTGGTTTCCTTTGTCTTGGATCATCTGGTGTATTTTCCACCATTTTTATCTCAACTTTCGGACTGATAAGCTGCAAACACACAAAAGAATATATCAACTTATATGTGGTTTAAACATAGTGATTTTCCAGCAGCGGAAATACAAGTCGTGGCAAAATCTAAGTACACAAAGAGCAGCTCCTTGAGAATATGTAATTACCTCCTTCACTAGTTCCGCAAGCTCAATCATGGTAAATTCACCTGTACAGGAAGATCGCCAGGAAATTAAATCAACATAGTATTTCAAAACTGTAATTTAGCTTGAGCATGATATCGGGATTTATTCAATGAGTGCAGCACATATGTGCCAATTGATCTGGACTTTTGATTTGCGAAAAGAATTACAAAATTATCAGACCCTTGCCTCCCATTAGAAATTGATAAGCGTGTGCTTGTACTCATCGAATAAAAATCTGATTATATCACACTCACCTGGGTTACCGATGTTGATTGGTCCAGTGTTATCTCCTTCCATTAGACGGATAAGTCCATCAACCTTCAAAGTATTGAAGACGAGGGGGGAGAAAGCATTAGGAGCAAACTCATAAAGCAATAATGACTATGATAGTAGTTCATTGACATACCATATCAGAGACATAACAGAAACTGCGAGTCTGTGTCCCGGGAGCTTGAACAGTTAATGGTTCATCCCTTTAAAACGGAGAAAATCAGGAATATTAGTATTAGCCCTAAGTTGAAAAGCTTGGTATAGTTAGGTGGGATATGGATCAACAGAGAGAAATTGGTTGTTGAATATGCAAAATGATAGAACAAAAGCAAAAGTCAATTGTTACAGTTGACGAAGCTACTAACAATCATCACAAATGGACTAAGAAACAATGGCCTACTTTGGAAATCACTGTCAACGTATCATTAAGCACATAGCTACATTTGTATATTCAGAGTGATGGCAATCGAGAAAGAACTTACCGAAGTGATTGAGCTATAAAGTTGCTGACTACACGTCCATCGTCAATATTCATACGAGGTCCGTAAGTGTTGAATATTCTAGCAATGCGTATTTCTGTTGCAAAATGCATAGATATCATCAATGCATCAGGAACAATGAAGTTGTGGACAACCTAAACAATATCAAAGGAACTAAAAATTACCAATCCCATGCTGTCGGTGGTAGTCAAACATCAATGTCTCGGCCACACGCTTCCCCTCATCGTAACAGCTCCGAACTCCTAAATACGACAAAAGTGACATTGTTAGGCATATGCTTCACGAGATGCTCAAATGTTGACTTAATAACTCATCAGATCAAAATTGTTGTTTCATTCTAGTTTCCAACTCCTTTCTCCTCTTACTTTAATACTAATCGCTTAAATACTTTATGTAAAAGAATCTTCTTGTGATCAACACGATTGAGTGATCCAAGTATGCTAAAAGAGAATAGATAGCGAAACTTTAATAGTTGAATCCCCAAATGGAATTCTGTATTGTCGTACAAGTTGGTGCAGATGTAAACAAATGATTAACACACACAAAACAACATATAATATGGTGCTAGTGGACATTAGTCGAAACAAATATTGAAGTTCATGAAATTCAAAAAGTGAGAGGACGTACCAATTGGGTTAACATTACCCCAATAGCTCTCGGGTTGGGGATGCACAAGAGGATCACCGTAAACCTCTGAGGTTGACGTGAGCAGAATCCTGCATAAAATTGCAGAAAATGAGTAAATTGAAAGCCAAGAAGATGAGGTCAAGAAGCATTTAAAATCTTCTAACCTTGCTCCAACACGCTTTGCTAAGCCCAACATATTCAGCGTACCAATAACATTAGTCTTTATAGTCTGTCAAAAGAAGAAATTAACGAAAATTCTCATATTAGGGGATTTGGGGAAACAACAAAAAATCAGGTAAATCAGAGAGCTTATGCAAATAAATTATGAATAGAAATCACGATTCACTAAAAGCTAAGATCATACATACCTTTACAGCATTGTACTTGTAGAAAATTGGAGAAGCAGGGCATGCGAGATGATAAATCTTATCGACTTCAACCAACAAGGGCTCTGTCACATCTACAAATGATAAACATATAACAGAAACAGTTACGCTTCTGATAATACAGTTATATGTAACAACATTCGAGTGTTGACTCAACTGTTAGAACTACTACAGAATTGGGAGGTCAGAGTAGACAACTATGATCAAACACTTGCTTATGATGTTAGCTCTTCTACCTTCACCAGATTGCAGCTAAACGATACCAAACTAAATTCTACTAATCAAGTTCATATTAGAACTCGGTAGCCTTCAATTTTCATTAAACGAAACAGTTACTTTACATAAAGATAAGATTTTTGTAGCTTATTGTACCACAGTCAAGCCTATATTCCCCTCGACCACATGTTGAATACTCACAGGAAGTAGTCCATATATTAGCTAACAAGTATGAAAATGAAGAAAAAATGAGAGTATACCGTGGCGCCTAAGCTCAAATCTGGGATGACCAATCCATTTTTTCAGATTATCCTTCGAACCAGTGAAAAAGTTGTCCACAACAATAACCTGCACAATCATAAAGAAAAAGTTTCTCAATTCTTAATAAGGGCATCATTCTATTAACTGGTTTATCTTACTCTATTACGCATTCACTCGGAAGACTCATGAAAACAACAGAAGTATTTACTTACACATAATAAGCCTATGCTGGGCAAAGGAATAAATAGCATGATTATAAAATCTTTTTGGCAAGGCAACACAAAAAGCTAGAAGATACTGATGAACTTATAGATGATTGCAAGACCGAACAAGTTAGATCAACAAGTTACCTCATTCTTCTCATTCTCCATCAATTTGTCGACTAGGTGAGAACCAATGAATCCAGCTCCTCCAGTAACCAAAATTCTCATGTTAGGCTGCAACCAGGAATAAAATGTTTTAGCAAACGGGCATTAAGGATTATAATTTAGCAGTAGTCAAAGCAGGCCAAACATAGCATATGTGGTTTAACTATGGAATGGCAGTGTTTGAACAATCAGAAGTCTACAGTATTGTGACTATTGGCACTCACTATTGCCGTGAGTACCAAATTGTTAACTGTATTTTCATCAGAAAAGAAGCTGTACTACTAGGATTAGGCCAAATGGACAATTTTTAACTCGTAAAACAGAATCACCAAAGCAATATCAATTTCCTATCTCTAGGTCAAGTACACTGATCTTTCGTTTTCGCAGATAAGCTGATATCAAATCCACACTCGTTCTTTATTGATTCATAGCTAATCAAATCTCCACATAAATATCAACATCTGATTTTAAGACTAAAAATAGTTTGTTTGATTGGTGATGCTGGAGCAACATTGATAAACGAGACCATATGGTCTATACTCTATACCACATATCTTCTTCTTGGGGGGGATTGGATTTAGAGGTTTACAATGTGGGAAATCGAACCCTAACCAAGTAGCCAACCACTACAATTTACCTATATCACATATCAAAAACAAATTAAACAAACAAAGTTGTTGTCAAGCCTATGACAACTGAACTCAGTATCTTCAACACAAAGAGTAAACATATATATGAGAAAAATTACTAAAATTCCGACAAATATCAATTCAATGGTAAAAACTTAAAAGGTTGAACTCATCAAGTTTAAATTCTGAATCCGCATCTACAGTAGTTTTACCTGAAAGAACTTTGAGAAGCGCAACGGGGATGGCGTTGGAGGTGGCTTAGTTGTTGTTTGGTGATCTCCATTAGCAGAATTCTTAGCCATTGCTCAAAATTCAAATCCCTCACAAAAAATCCTACAATCAAATTATTGATCAATTGTTATATAAACTTGAACTTGGACTAGCATTAGATCTCAATCAAAACCTTCTAAATCAAAAATCAATCAAAACCTTCTAAATCAAATATTCTAACATCAATCTCAATCAAAATCAGTAAAAATCAATCAAATTAAACAAAACACATAAACCTTAATCCAATAAAATCATGTTATATGCCAATTCATAAAACATACCTTGTGCAAAAAAAAACCTTTTTTTTTCCTGCAAGTTCTGTGACATAGGCATGCAAAATATATATACACACATAAACACAAAACAAAACCAAAAAAAAAAAAAAAAAATTTACTTGCCAACAAGAAATTGAAATAAGAATGCTTATAATTGACGAAACGTAAAGGTGAAAGAATAAGAGCACCAAACCTTTAGAATATTGTATTTTACTATACTTGATTTTCAACAAAGTCAAAGCAAAAGTAAAAGAATTTGTTACTTATATTTATTATTATTATTATTACCTTGGATGGGATTTTGCTAATCTCCAAGAATTAAGGCTATTAATTATGTGCGATGATAGTGGAAAATAATACTTATAAGAATATGCTTTTATCTGAGATTTTCCTTTTTTTAATATTTAATTTAAGTGGAATAAGAAGATTAGGAGAAAGAAGACCTGATAATCATGCATGGGTTTGGTCTTTAATTTTTATTGACTTCGTGTAGTTCGAGGAGGACTCTGGCTCAGGGGTACTTTGGACTTTTAACCTTGATTTTTGGACATAAAATATACTATGTATTACTCCCTCTTTTTATATGTCACCTTTTTAGATTATACTTGCATTAATAAATTAAGTAATTTTACCCTTCTATTCATATTTAATGTTTTCTTAAGTTAATTTTTCAATTGAATATGCTAGATTTCAAAAATTTAAATGCATTTAGATGACTATTTAAATTTTTGAGTTTATTTTCAAAATCAGACTTTATAGAATAGTGAATGGACTGAGTAATTAATCAATCTATGAAGTACTCCAATGAATATTAATTACTTATTAGTTTCCTAGATTAGTCAAAGTATATATTTTCAAAACTAATTAACTATTTTATCAAGGGTATAATAGGAAAAATATAGTAATTTATGCATTGATTTTATGAAATGACAAGTATTGTGGTCCAACTTATTATAAAAAGAGATGGCATATAAAAAGGAACGGAGCGAATAGTTGTTAGTTGTTACTTCCTCTGTCCAAAATTAATTGTATGCTACTTTGCAAAGTTCTTAAAAACTATAAATAGAAGAGTAGTTTTACTAGAATGAATACAATGTTTTGAAAAATGTAATCGATAAATGACTATAATTAATGACAAGGGTAAGTGTAAAATTATCCATTGATTTCATAAAGTGGACAAGTATTGTTGGACATCCAAATAATATAGCGGACAATTATTGTTGGACGGAGGAAATACTATTTTAGGTTTCACGTCTCTTAAAAAACTATGTGAGTTTACCATTATACCCTTATTTAGTTTCTTTTGAAGTCAAGTTTTCAATAAATGAACATTATTAAAAAAAATTGACTAATAAACATGAATAAATAACTTAGCTTTCTTATGCCGATCAAATTCATACTTTCAAGGCTAATAACTTTCAAGGGTAAAATAGGAAGAATAGTGTCAATTATGCATTGATTTGTGAAATGACAAGTATTAAGGAACATCTATTTTTAGTAAAAATGACATATAAATAAAAACGGGCGGAATATAACTTTGTAAGTAATGCAATTTCTCTTCTAAAAAACATAAAACTTCAATAAAGGAAGGGAAATATAGAAATTAAATATTTCAAACATCCATATTGAACGTTCAACAATAAATTATTTTGAACAATAAAAAAACATCAAAATTCACTTAATAAGAAATAAAGGAAGTACTAGTTTTAGTTTACGTGACACAATTTGAACAGAGTCAAAACTTCAATTTGACCATAAATTTGTTTTTGTTGACTGGCTCATGGGTAACTAGGACTTTTACGTTTGATTTTTGGACATAAATTATACTCACTCTATCTCAATTTATATTTGTTTGACCGTAAATTTGGATTTAGAATCTTTGAATTTTTTAAAATAAAATTTATATATTTACAATAATTGACAATACTTAAAAGATATATGAAAAATTTGAGATAATTTTTTTATTTGAATCTTGAAATTTAAAATGTGCCACATAAATTGAAACGTAGAAAATGTAATATTTTTGAAAAATAATATTTAATTTTTTGAAAAATATATATTAAAAAATGAAACTGTGTTTGAATATATATTTAGTTTATAAGAAAAATAGAAGTTTTATGAGGGGAGACAATAATTTATATTGGTCCAATTGCTTTTTCAAACATTAAAATATCCTTTAAAAATTTCTTCAAGAAATCAATTCGTATAATCAAACGCCATTTCAACTTTTTTTTTGTTAGAAAAACAAGATTCATGGACAAACCAACTCCTTTTTTTTTTTGGGACCATTGCATAAAACAATTTTTTTAAAATTTTATTATTGTGGTAGTGAGGTGACAGTCGAGTGAAAAAAGTTTAAAAAATTATAAATTGAAATATCTTTAGATAAACTAAATACCTAGAATTTTAATTGATTATTTTAAGTAATTGATCATTTCCATCTTTATTGTAAATTATTCAAAATTAGGAATATTGGAAATAAACGTGTAATATGTTTTATAAGGAAATTTTATTCTATTACATTATGAACTCTTTAGTAAACGTCATTGGTGTAGGACAAGTAATCCTGATTATTAGTTTTCTAATTTTCTATTATCCTAGATATTTTATTTTATTTGGTTGTGTTATGACTCAATTTAGGAGTCTTATCATAATTGAGAGTATCCTAAATTATCTTAATTAAAATTTAAAATCCTTACCTAGTTTAGGATCTTTGTTTGATTTTATTTGATTTTAAGTGCTCAATATTTATGGTCCAATATAATTTTATAAATTATTCTTTTTGTCCAACAATAATTATCCACTATTGACTTGATACGGGATTAAGAAACAGTAAATGGTAGGGTAATTTTACCGAGTACCCTTATTAAATATAAGTCATATAAAACAAATAAAAATGAATAGTATTTAATAACAAGGATAAAATAGACATAAAATAGTAAATTATTCATTGATTTTATAAATTGATAAGTATTATTACGCATCTCAAAATAGTATTGTGGACAAGTAAAAATGGACGAAGGGAGTAGTTGCTAAACTCCCTTGCATTACTAAAAATAACTAAAAACTATTTATTTATTGATCACTACAATGAAAGATACATTAATTAGTGGTAATATGTTTTTTAGCAGCAATTGATCGACTTAATGTCATTGTATTCAGAGTTACGAAAGTTAGTGATATTTATATAAAATTTTGGTTATAAATTCTCACGTTGTATTTGTCGCAAAATATAAGTTACCGACAATTATATTATTATCGTCATTTATTTGTTTGTTATAGTAGCTATTTATCTGACTATTTTTGTTGTTGTTGTTAATCATTCAATCTTGTTGTTGTTGTTAATCATTCAATCTTGTTGTAGTTATACTTCTTTTGAGTCGAGGGTCGATCAGAAACAATTTTTCTATCTCATAAAAATAAAAATAAAAGTTTACGTATAATCTACCCTTCTTTTTAAATCTCACTTATAAAATTATACTGAGTATGTTATTTTTATTTTCACGAGTACATATGACTTATAATGAGAGGTGTTCAAATGAAGCAATGAGTAAATAAATAAATAAAATGCGTAAATTGCACTCCTAGGATTGATAGTGATAGTTAGGAATAAGAAGCGTGGGTTTCAAGTATATAATGTATAGTTTGAGTTTTTTTTTTTTTTGAAGAAAAAAAACTAAGTTTGGTGAAATAATTTTTTTTTTTTAATTACTTTATGGCAAATATTGACTACTGACTCTATTATTAATTTAATTTAATTTTGTAACTAACACGAGCAAATTCTAAATAATATAAGAAACACAAGGAAATTGTAGTTTAATTTTGTTAGATAATAATGGACATAACAACAATAGATTAATGAAATAGGACACGCTAAATTAGTTCTTCATAATTAAATTAATTCTGGAAGTTTAATTAAGATTCCAATGTGGTTATTAATAATTAGAATATGTGCTAATTTACCTAAACATGGCATCAATATTGAATTAGGTCACATCAACTACTCTACACATGGCATATTAAAAAAATATCTTATAATTACCAGCCTCTAAGATTTGTTTAATACAAGTTGCTTAATTTGGAATAACTAGCTTGTTCTCTATTTTTTTTTCATTCTGTGTTTGATATTTATATTGGAGCCCAACTAGCTAGTCTGAATTTGAGAAGTGTAGTCCCCGTTTTGAGGGAGAAAAGGAAACACTTTTTACTAAGAATTTTTCCATATTCATGCTCGAACCTAAGACCTCTGTTTAAGGGAGAAGTCTCATCCATTTCACTACATTCTTTGATGGTGTTCTCTATTAAATGTGGTTGGTTCATTTTTCTTTTAATCTATTTTGCTATTTAGGAATTTCTAAAGATTAAAACAACACAAAAAGATAAATAATGAATTTTTGGATGGAAAAATCAGATAAAGAAGAACCTTTTTAAAAAAAAACACTTTCCAAGATTCTATTCAACCAAACATCATTAGAGAAAAACTTTCATTTTTTTTTGCACATTGTAAAAGTTATTTTTAAAAAAAATTATACTCCTGAAAGCAAGTTCAATTGAAAATAATCTTTTCTTGAAAATGTGAATGTTGTTGGCATAAATAATGTGAGTTCCAATATGTTATATGTAGTACACCCTCAGTCACGTTACATATTAGATGTACGCCGCTAGTAAATGAACCTAAAAGAAGCCTCTTTCTTTATAAGTTATTCCCTCCGTTCCATTTTTTATGTCATTCCTTTTTATAAATAGCTGAACCACAATACTTGTCGTTTTATAAAATTTATGCATAAATTATCATATTTTGTCTATTATACCCTTGATAGAATAGTTAATTAATCTTATCATTTATTAATAAAGTTGACTTAAGAAAACATTAAATAAGAGTAAAAGGGTAAAGTTACATCATTTCTTAATGCAAGTGCAAAGCAAAAAGGTGACATATAAAATGGGATGGAAGGAGTAGATAGATAGTTTTACTCATATCATGGAAAGCTCTTTATCAACCGAGGAACACATTGGGTTGCTTTTTTACTCTATTCTCTCATTTAACTCGCCACTTAGTCAATTTTTCAGTCTCTCATGATCAGTATAACACATGCACCTTTACATCTTTTATATATATGCCAGCTATATTTTTTGGACAAATGCTATTTAAATTATTTTTGAACTGCGATTGAAAGAGGTAGACACAAGTACATCTAAATTTGTCAATGAATATACATAGAGATATACACCATGTATATTTTATTTGTATATTTATGATTATTAACAATCTAATTATGTATTGTAATTAGTTGTAACTAGTGTTAATTACCGTTAGCTAGTTAATTAGTTAGGCTGTCAAGTTGGTTAGGGAATCAGAAAGTTAGTTAGGATATTTTCTTCTCTTATCTTCTACTTTTGCTTAGTTGGATACAACTGTCAACATTACATTCTTGTGTATAAATACTTGTATCGATCAATACATAAAGTGTGAGTTTACATTTTCTCAAAATTCAGATTCTGCAAACTGTTCCTCTCAATTTTCAATTATGGTTTCTCTGTTGTTCTTTGTTTAGATGCTCACCATTGTTGTGTAATTTGATATGGTATTAGACCTTGGATTGCTCTCGTCTCTTTCGATCTGAATTTTTCGTTCATCTTCCTAGTTGATTCTTTACCATGACAGGTGCTAAAAATATTCCTTCAACAGAGGGAACTTCTATTAGTGGTGATGCGAGCAGTTCTCTCTTTGTGCATCCCTCCGATAGCCCTAGAATGGTACTAGTTCCAGTTCAATTTGATGGCACAGGATATCGATCCTGAAGAAGAGGAGTCATGCAAGCTTTGTCAGTGAAGAACAAGCTCGAGTTCATCGATGGTAGTTGTGATAAACCAACTGTGAATTCACCTCAGTCACGTCAATGGCAACGATGTGATGATATGGTAACTTCCCGGATCTTAAATTCCCTCACTAAGGAGATTTCAGATAGTGTGGAATATGTTAATGATTCAGTGGAACTTTGGAAATAAGTTGATGATAGGTATGATCAGACTAATGGAGCAAAGTTATATCAGATCCAGAAGGAAATTAATGATCTCACACAAGGTAATTTGGACATTACTGTCTATTACATTAGAATCAAAAAGCTTTGGGAAGAATTGAATACTCTAACTATGAGAAATCAGTGCTCTTGCACTTGCACTTGTGGAGCCAAGGATGGGCTACATAGAGCAGAACAAGATAGACGTTTGAACAGTTTTTGATGGGGATGAATGAGGTATACACTGTGGTAAGAGGAAACAATATTCTGATGATGAATCCTCTTCCATCCATGGCGCAGGTTTTCTCTTTACTGATCCAAGAGGAGAAACATAGAGAATTCCTTCTAGTCGAGTTTCTATAGAGTCAGCTTCTTTGAGTGTAAATACTTCCAACAGTAATGGACAGGGCCCAACATGAAGGAACTACAAGACATCTTTCTCCAACAATAACTATTCTGGAAGTAACAGTACCTCAGGAAATAACAATAACTATAGAAGATCCAATTATTACTCAGGCAATAGTAGCAATATGAATGCTATGTTCTGTGATTTCTGCAAAAAGACAGGACATATCAGGGAGAAATGCTACAAGTTAAATGGATATCCATAAGGACACAACAACCATGCTATACAGAACAACAATCATGAATATAAAGGAAAGAGAGTTGTGGCTAATGTGCATGGATCTCCTGATGACATGATGCCTGCTCAGGGAGAAGACTGTCCACAGGGTAATCACAATCAAAATTCCACACTTACTAAGGATCAATATGCTCATATCATAATCTCATGTAGCATTTTCGAGTTGAGGGAGAAGATTCAACTAACTCGAACTCAGGTGTTGATTCTGTGAACTTTGCAGGTATTGTAGTATGTTCTTCCTCTGTTGATTTTGGCAAATCTTCATGTGAATGTTTTAAATCAAGTGCTGACTTGTGGATCATTGACTCGGGGGCATCAAACCATATAACCTTTCGCAGATCCTCTCTGATCAACATCCAAACCATGCCTTACCATATGCTTGTTTCTTTGCCTAATGGATATAAAGTTAGAGTGACAGAATTTGGTGATGCAGCGATCACATCTGAAATTGTTTTACACAAAGTATTATATGTGCCTTCTTTTAAATACAATCTAATTTCAGTTCATTCCTTGACTCTTTCCATGAATTGCATAGTTTTGTTCACTAGTGCATCTTGTTTGTTATAGGCCCCTTCAGTGAAGAGGCCTCAGGTGATTGGTAATAGCAGATAAGGGCTTTATTTCCTTTGTTCAAGATGTATGAAGAACACTTCTAAATCCTCCACCTGTTGATGTATACCGCACAACAACCACAATCCTTCTTTTTCCAGTCTTAGTAGTAAAATTTCAAATGATGAGAACATTTATGCTGAATGTTATCCTTGCTTTACAAATAAATGTACTGATACCTTTGTATGTTCTTCCACTTCTGATAATGATCAAAATGTGTTGAAAGACATTAACTCTTCCACTACTTCTACTAAACATGTTGTAGACTTGGTGTGGCACAATAGACTTGGCCATGAGCCTTTTTGCAAAGATGAGAAATATACCTACAATTCCTGCTAGTTTTCTGCTAAACAATCCTTTATGTGTAACATTTTCCACATGGCAAGTCAAGAGAGACTACCTTTTAGTCAAAGTACCACACATTCTAATGCCATTTTTGAACTCCTCCATGTTAACCTCTAGGGTCCTTACCACATACCCACACATGACAATTACAAATATTTCATCATCATGGTAGATGACTATAGTAGGTCTACTTGGACTCACTTATTGAGCACCAAAAGTAATGCCTTACAGGTTCTTAAAAACTTTGTAAGTATGGCAGAAAATCAGTTCCAAACCACAATTAAAGGTGTCAGGTCAGACAATGGGCTGGAGTTTAAGAACACTGAAATAAGAATTTTTTTTCAAACCAAAGGTATAATACATCAAAGGAGTTGTCCCTATACACCCCAGAAAAATAGCATAGTGGAAAGGAAACATAAATACTTGCTGGAAAGAGCTCCCATATTTCAATCAAAACTTCCCATGAAATACTGGGATGAATGCATACTTACAACAACACATCTCATAAACAGACTCCCTTCAACCTACCTAAAAAATAAATGTCCTTATGAGATCCTATATAAGAAAAATCCAAACTACAGTCAGCTAAGATCATTTGGGTGTTTATGCTATCCCACACTACCCAAAATTCAAAGGGACAAACTTCAACCCAGAACCACTCCTCACATATTTGTAGGTTACCCCTTTGGAACAAAAGGATATAAGGTGATGAGTCTTGCCACAAAAAGAATATATGTGTCTAGGAATGTAGTATTTCATGAGAATATATTTCCTTTTACTTTGACTTCAGAAAAATGCACTTTTTCTTATGTTCTTAGAACAATTTCTTCAACTGATTTCACTAATTGTATTGAATCAATACCTGATAATACTTTGTTAAATCAAAACACAGATGTGGATCCTACTAACTCAAATGTGTCACCCCATCCTCATTCTCCCTCTCACAATCAGTCTCATTCACATAATCCCACAATGCCCTCTCCTCCTGCAGTAATGCAAAGGAGATCACAAAGAAATGATAAACTCCCTTCACACTTGAAGGATTACATTTTTTCTATCCCTACTTTAAAGACCCTTGCTCTTACCACACAATCTATTACAAGTTCTCGTTCTCTCAATGCCTTGTTCACTAAACACCACCACATACCTCCTAATATCATTGCCTCCACCAGTCAAGCAGTGGTTGAAAACATTTTTCATGATAGTGAACCTTCATCTTATGAGGAGGCAGCCTTAAGTCCTGTTTGGCAAAAGGCCATGATACAAGAATTTGATGCACTTTATGCATATAATACTTGGGATCTTGTGAGATTACCTATAGGAACGCAAGCAATTGGTTGTAAGTGGGTGTACAAAGTGAAGCACAAATCTGATGGAAATATTGAAAGGTTTAAGGCCAGACTAGTGGTTAAGGGGTACACTCAACAAGCTGGTGTAGATTACACATAAACTTATTCCCCAGTAGTCAAGATGACCACTTTGAGGACCTTGATTACATGTGCTGTCAAGAAAGGTTGGGATATGTTTCTGTCACGCCCCGAGCCTACACCTTGAACTTAGCCGGCACTCGAAGACCATTGCTGGCCTCAAGCGAACCCTTGGCCTGGCTTACTTAACTCAGCGGAAGACTATATGCATATTTATAATGATCAAACACTATAAATGTACTTTAAAAAAATAAACTGAACTACTTAAAATGAACTCATAATGTTTTAAAAATAAACATTTAACTTAGCCAAAATGGCAACTCAACCCTCAACGTAAGTCAATAACAAAGTAAAGACAAATGACTAACTGACTGCCTATTTATGAAGCCTCTAAAACTGAGAGGGATGTCGGGACAGGCCCACGACATCCTAATGAACTAATACAAAAACTGAAAGCAATGTAAAGGAGTCCTATGGAATGCAAAGAGGCTCACCAACAGACTTTGAACTGCTCACTGGATCAACGAATGTGCTGGATGCCGATCCTAGTTACCTGCATCTGCATCATAATACAATGCAGGCCAACTGGCATCAGTACATTGAATGTACGAATATGCGAGTTGGAATGCTAAAACAGATATATGCTTGAAAGGATTCTGAAAGAAACACTTTCCTTGACTCTTCTCAACTCATGAATACTTAACTGAACTCATTCTCATACCCCATTTACACTAAGCAGAACCCCTTGAGGAACCATGCTACTACTGTTGTGGGAGTTTCTCTAACCGACAACCATCACTTAAGAATTATAGTGATGATACAACGCTTTACCTCGCGTTGTCGAGGCCCATCCTATACCTTGCCGTGATATAGGAAGCTAGCTTTCACTAAGTTGATCCACTAGTCTATTGTGAAAAAGATTCATCTAAAAAGTATGACCCTTTTCTACTCATGATGTCTACATGGTTTATGGAGACTTGAGTTATCTGAACTCGCATCCCCATATCGGTGCTCAATACTACTCCCAAAAATATAATTAGTTCTTTATGTTTAAAAACATACTTCTTCTATGATTTGATATTAGTGCTCAAAAACTTAGCTCAAAGGCTATCTTGGAAATCAGAATTTCCCCTCTTGCTTAATTATGAAAGCATTTACTCTTTTCTGAAAACTAGACCGAAGGCTCTTTGAAAATTGAGGTTTTCTTTCTTATTTAAATGTGAAAAACATTTAAAAACTTCTTTGGGAATACTTAGTTCCCTAATATTCTTTTGAGAAAAGAACTCAACTCTTTACTCTTTTCTTAACTTGAAAACGTGAGTCTTAAAATGAATTTAAAGCATTGTTAAAGACTCTTGAAAACTTTAGAAACTTTGCTTTGACTTGCTTCTTAACTTCTAGACTTGACTCTTAACTTCTTTGACTTTGATACTAACTTTCCTTCAATTGAATTATGGATTCAAGGTTCATGATCTCATGTTTATAGATGATTTCATGAGGTTTAGATGTACCTTAGAGTGTTGAAATCAACTAGGAAACATAGGTACATCACTTAGAAACTAGTACGAAAAGATGGGGGAAGAATGAGGTGAACTGGCGACCGTGGCGCTCTGAGAGGCGTGGGGTGCCAGGCCCCAAACTTCAGAGGCCTGTGTGGGGCGCGCTGGCTGGCGCGGATCCCCAAGGACCAAACTTCAGAGACTGGTTTGGGGCGCGCTGGCTGGCGCGACGCCCCACCCTATTCCCCAGGTGTTTGACGACTTTTCTTCTCCGTTTTTCATATCCAAACCCTCTAAACTTCCCTAGTTCTTTCCCCAATCACTTAGGCTCATTATTACCTTCAACTTACAACAGATCTAACTCGAAAATTCACCCAAAAACATGAATCAAATAACTAAGAACCCTCAACAACACAACCAATCAAGAATTCGACAATTGTTCTTCAAGAACCTCACATTTCAACATGTAAATAACTCCAAACCAAAGGATTTGAAACAAGTTGGTGTGTGGGTGAACTAACCCAACACAAAAAGATCTCACATACCTTAGTATGGATCACCCCCGACGAAATCCACAAGCAATCCACGACGATCTTGACGGATCTTGAACGTTCTTCTCATTTCTCCTTTTTTCTCCTTTTCTTTTCTCTTCTCTCAAAACCCTAAATCCTCTTGGTAAAAGTTTAAACTGATATAACTCAGCTTAGACCCCTAATTAATCACCAAAAACGAAATCAAATAAAAGGGTAAGGAAAAGACCAAGCTACCCTTTCAAAATTCGGATTGAACATTTCCTTATTCAAACAGCCCAACTTACAAAAGGTATAACTTACTCATACAAACTCGGAATCGCGCAAATTTGGCGGCGTTGGAAAGATCATTCCAAGGGCTTCCCAACCATATCTTTCACTACACCTAACTCATCCTGAACTAGGAGTTATGGCCATTTGAAGTTGACCAAAAACTCACTTTTCTTAACTTAAACATTTTTTTCCAGATTTTAATTCTTTCCAAAAATGACTATTTCCATTATAAGCTTCTTCCTAGTTATTTCAATTTTCCAGATGTTACAATATCTCCCCCTTGGGAACATTCGTCTCGAATGAGATTACTCTTACTAGGCTAAGGGTGTAATATCAATCATTCAACAAAGCCTTGCGTACCTTCTGGTAAGGTCAACACTGGGCAATAGTTAACCTCTTCTTCAATTCCTGAAAGATTTTCTCACAAGCTTCAGACCATTGAAACTTAACTATCTTCTAAGTCAATTCGGTCAAATAAAACCCTTACCTTGAAAATCCTTTAACTGCTCTTTCAACTCTGCTAGTGCCATTCTGTATGGAGGAATAGAGATAGGAAGAGTATATGGAATGAGGTCTATGCCGAAGTCTATTTCTCTCTCAGGAGGGACTTCGGGAAGATTCATCTGGGAAGACTTCTAGGAACTCTTTTACTACTGAGACTGAAACTGACTGAATAAGAGGTATCTCAACATTTGAGTCATTAACTTAGACTAAGTGATATACACACCCCTTTGAAACTAACTTTCTTGCCTTAAGGTACGAAATGAAACGACCCTTAGGCACTGCTGAACTACTATTTAACTCTATGACTGGCTTACTTGGAAACTGAAACTTGACTACTCGAATTCAACATTTAACTGAGGCATAACAGGCGTGAAACCAGTTCATACCAAGAATGACATCAAAGCCTACAATGTCTAACTCAATTAAATCAGCCATGATACTTTTGTGATTGACGGAAACAGGGCAATCACGATAGACTCTCTCTCTGCTAGAATAAACTCACCAACAGGGGTAGAAACACTGAATGGTTCACTAAGTTGCTCAAGAATAATATCAAAATTCATAGCAACACATGGAGTTATAAAATATAAACTCGCTCCTGGATCTAGCAAGGCATAAACAGTAAGGTCGAAGACTTGAATCATACCAGTGACAAAATCTGGCGCATCTTCTTGCTCTTGGTGACTGTTGATAGCATAAAAGTGGTTTGTTCCTCCACCCGTACCATTTCCTTGCATGTTCTTTGGGCATTCTTTCATGAAGTGACCCTCTCTTCCACACTTGAAGCAACCTGTCTGGCCCTGACGACACTTTCCTGGGTGGGCTCTACCACACCTAGCACATATAGGAGCCCGATTACCTCTTTGTGACATACTATCCTGAGACTGTGCAGGTCCAGCTCTGAAGTTCTGCGAATTCTGTCCGGTATACTCACCTTTATTTCTGGATGCAGGTACTCTAGCAGATGATGGAACAGGTCCATTCTATTTCTGTTGGAAAGATGATCAGTTGGCATTACTCTTCTGCTGCCCGGACTCATTCCCTGTCTTAGCCCTCTTGTTCTTGAACTCCTCTCTATCTCTCAGTTTCTCTTCCTCAACCTGCTGGACATAGACCATCAACCTCGAAATGTTCATGTCCCCAATAAGCATTGCTGCCCGACCCTCTTTGCTTGATAGACCGCCCAATCCAGCAACAAACAAGCTCATTATATTCCTCATGTCCTTAACCATCTCCGGAGCATAACGGGATAGTTGGGTGAACTTCAACCCAAATTCATGAACACTTAGAGAATCCTGCTCAAGTGTAAGGAACTCACGTACCTTGGCCTCTTTCAGTTCTCAGGGAAAGAAACGCCCCAATAAAGCTTCCTCAAAACAAGCCCAACTCGCAGGTGGTGCATCCTCAACTCTACCCCCCTTCCACTGGTCAAACCAAGTCCTAGCAACACTATTCAACTGATATGCATCTAACTCAACTCGTTCAGTGTCAGCAATATGCATCACCTCGAATACCTTTTTTAGTTCTTCAGTGAAGTTCTATGGATCCTCGGTAGTGCTCAAACCAGTGAAACTTGGGGGATTCATCCTCAAGAACTCACGAATCCTCGAAGTGTCAGCCCCTTCTTGTCAAGCTCCTCTCTGTTGCCCAGCTTGGTTGGTCACAACTTGACTGAGCATCCTTATAGCCTCTCTGAACTCAGCATTGGTGACTTCTCCTTGAGGCTGCACTTCAGGTGCATTGGGTAACTCTTGCTCCTCAACATTACGCTTAGCAGGACCTCTAACAGCTCTACGTGAAGGCATGGTTGTCTGAAACACGCACAAGCATGAATTAGAGCGAAAATTTTTAGAGATAAACTATAACGCACGAAGTGAGTATGAAAAAAAATAAAAAATTTCCTAAATGTTGCAGCCTCCTAATTATAGATGTGGCACGCTTCATACCGATAACTAGGACTCTACAGACACGGCTTCATAGACTCCCTAGGACTCTTGAACTTTGTGATCTAATACCAACTTTGTCATGCCCCGAGCCTACACCCTGGACGTGGACGGCACTCGAAGACCATTGTTGACCTCAAGCGAACCCTTCCTGGCTTACTTAACTCAGCGGAAGACTATATGCATATTTATAGTGATCAAACACTATAAATGTACTTTAAAAGAATAAAATGAACTGCTTAAACTGAACTCATAATGTTTTAAAAATAAACATTTAACTTGGCCAAAATGGCAACTCAACCCTCAACATAAGTCAATAACAAAGTAAAGACAAATGACTAACTGACTGTCTATCTATGAAGCCTCTAAAACTGAGATGGATGTTGGGACAGGCCCACGACATCCTAATGAACTAATACTAAAACTGAAAACAATGTAAAAGAGTTCTCTAGAATGCAAAGAGGCTCACCAACAGACTCTGAACTGCTCACTGGACCAACAAATGCGCTGGATGCCGATCCTAGTTACCTGCGTCTGCATCATAATACGATGCAGGCCAACTGTCATCAGTACATTGAATGTACGAATATGTGAGTTGGAATGCTAAAATAGATATAGGCTTGAAACGATTCTGAAATAAACACTTACCTTGACTCTTCTCAACTCATGAATATTTAACTGAACTCATTTCATTATAAAGCAGTTTAAAACAAGTTCAATATAAAGGAAAGAAAACTGTTTAAAACATGTTGTCAATTCATAATCATAATATCATAAAAAAACCAACCATGATACCTCTCAAAGTCTACTTGTGCAATGCATGAATGAAGTCTCATACCGCCATTCACACTAAGCAGAACCCCTTGAGGAACCATGCTACTACTGTTGTGGGAGTTTCTCTAACCGACAACCATCACTTAATAACTATAGTGATGATACAGCGCTTTACCTCGCGCTGCCTAGGCCCATTTTATACCTTGCCGTGATAAGAAGCTAACTTTCACTAAGTGGATCCACTAGTCTATTGTGGAAAGGATTCATCTAAAAAGTATGACCCTTTTCTACCCATGATGTCTACATGGTTTATGGAGACTTGAGTTATCTGAACTCACATCCCCATATCGGTGCTCAATACTACTCCCAAACATATACTTAGTTCTTTATGTTTAAAAACATACTTCTTCTGTGATTTGAGATTAGTGCTCAAAAACTTAGCTCAAAGGCTATCTTGGAAATCAAAGTTTCCCCTTTTGCTTAATTATGAAAGCATTTACTCTTTTCTGAAAACTAGCCCTAAGGCTCTTTGAAAATCGAGGTTTTTTTTCTTATTTAAATGTGAAAAACATTTAAAAACTTCTTTGGGAATACTTAGTTCCCTAATATTCTTTTGAGAAAAGAACTCAACTCTTTACTCTTTTCTTAACTTGAAAATGTGAGTCTTAAAATGAATTTAAAGCATTGTTAAAGACTCTTGAAAACTTTAGAAACTTTGCTTTGACTTGCTTCTTAACTTCTAGACTTGACTCTTAACTTCTTTGACTTTGATACTAACTTTCCTTCAATTGAATTATGGATTCAAGGTTCATGATATCATGTTTATGGATGATTTCATGAGGTTTATATGTACCTTAGTGTGTTGGAATCAACTAGAAAACATAGGTACATCACTTAGAAACTAGTACGAAAAGATGGGGAAAGAATGGGGTGAACTGGCGTCCGTGGCGCTCTGAGAGGCGTGGGGCGCCAGGCCCCAAAATTCAGAGGCCTGTGTGGGGTGCGCTGGCTGGAGCGGCGCCCCAAGGACCAAACTTCAGAGACTGGTTTGGGGTGTGCTGGCTGGCGCGACGCCCCACCCTATTCCCCAGGTGTTTGACGATTTTTCTTCTCCGTTTTTCATCTCCAAACCTCTAAACTTCCCTAGTTCTTTCCCCAATCACTTAGGATCATTATTACCTTCAACTTACAACAGATCTAACTCGAAAATCCACCTGAAAACACGAATCAAATCACTAAGAACCCTCAACAACACAACCAATCAAGAATTCGACAATTGTTCTTCAAGAACCTCACCTTTCAACATGTAAATAACTCCAAATCAAAGGATTTGAAACAAGTTGGTGTGTGGGTGAACTAACCCAACACAGAAAGATCTCACATACCTTAGTAGGGATCACCCCCGATGAAATCCACTAGCAATCCAGGACGATCTTGACGGATCTTGAACGTTCTTCTCCTTTCTTTTTTTTTCTCATTTTCTTTTCTCTTCTCTCAAAACCCTAAATCCTCTTGGTAAAAGTGTAAACTAATATAACTCAGCTTAGACCCCTAATTAATCATCAAAAATGAATTCAAATAAAAGGGTAAGGAAAAGACCAAGCTACCCTTTCAAAATTCGGATTGAACATTTCCTTATTCGAACATCCCAACTTCCAAAGGGTATAACTTACTCATACGAACTCGGAATCGCGCAAATTCGGCGGCGTTGGAAAGATCATTCCAAGGGCTTCCCAACCATATCTGGAACTACACCTAAATCATCCTGATCTAGGAGTTATGGCCATTTGAAGTTGACCAAAAACTCACTTTTCGTAATTTGAACATTTTTTTCCAGATTTTAATTCTTTCCAAAAATGACTATTTCCAATTATAAGCTTCTTCCTAGTTATTTCAATTTTCCAGATGTTACAGTTTCAACTTGATGTGAATAATGCATTCCTTCATGGTGATCTCCATGAAGAAGTATACATGAAACTACCACAAGGGGTTGTTGTGGATGACTTAGGGCTGGTATGCAAGCTCAATAAGTCTCTTTATTGCCTTAAACAAGCTAGTAGATAGTGGTATGCCAAGTTGACTGAAGCTTTATCAATCAGAGGATATGTCCATTCACGTACATAATGATTATTCTCTTTTCTACAAAAAGTCTGGTTCCTTAGTAGTTTTTGTTGCAGTCTATGTTGATGATGTTATCCTCACTGGTACAGACACCAATGAAATCACACATTTAAAGGCCTACATGGACAGTACATTTAAGATCAAAGATCT
Organism: Solanum paucissectum; assembly: GCA_029582445.1. Lineage (NCBI taxonomy): Eukaryota > Viridiplantae > Streptophyta > Magnoliopsida > Solanales > Solanaceae > Solanum > Solanum paucissectum. Next base: position 29,553 of record JAJONZ010000056.1, read on the forward strand.
TGGTCGATTACATTACTTTTTGGGGTTAGAAATACTTGACATACCAGGAGGGGTTCTTGTCTCTCAAAGAAAATTTATGCTAGATTTATTAAAGGAATATGAATGTTTCAATTATAGCTCACTTTCTTCTCCTCTTGATCCAACTGTCAAGCTCAGAGCCAAAGAGGGAACGCCACTTCCTGATCCCGCATATTATAGAAAACTAGTGGGTAAATTCAATTTTCTTACCAACACTAGATTGGACATAGCTTTTAGTGTTCAACATTTGAGCCAATTCACGTAGGACCCCAGAACTCCACACCTACATGCAGCTTTCCATCTTCTTAGATACTTGAAACAAGATCTAACCTTGGGTCTTCATCTATCCAGAGATCCTGATTGCTCAATTAAAGCATATTGTGACTCAGACTGGGCATCCTACCCAGACTCAAGAAAATCAGTTAGTGGCTACTTGTATCTACTTGGAAATATCCCAATCAGCTGGAAATCAAATAAACAAGATACCATCTCACTATCCTCTGCAGAAGCAGAATACAGATCCCTCAAAAAAGTTGTAGGTGAATTGATTTGGCTTCACAGGTTGATTACTAAGTTGACTATATCTGATCCTTCTCCAATCCCTGTCTTTTGTGATAGCCAGTCTGTTATTCATATAGCTCACAACCCTGTCTTCCATGAAAGGACCAAACACATCGAAGTTGATTGTCATTGTGTACGCAATAAACTTCAGGAGGAGCTCATCTCTCTTCATCACATTTCCACTACTGAGCAGCTAGCAGACATCCTTACAAAGACCCTTACTGGTGTCACACATTCAGCAGTCCTTGGCAAGTTGGCTTTGAGATCATCACTACCAACTTGAGGTGGGGTATTAACAATCTAATTATGTATTGTAATTAGTTGTAACTAGTGTTAATTACCGTTAGCTAGTTAATTAGTTAGGCTGTCAAGTTGGTTAGGGAATCAGAAAGTTAGTTAGGATATTTTCTTCTCTTATCTTCTACTTTTGCTTAGTTGGATACAACTGTCAACATTACATTCTTGTGTATAAATACTTGTATCAATCAATACATAAAGTGTGAGTTTACATTTTCTCAAAATTCAGATTCTGCAAATTGCTACTCTCAATTGCCAATTATGGCTTCTCTGTTGTTCTTTGTTTAGATGCTCACCATTGTTGTGTAATTTGATAATGATAAAAATATTGATATACATAGTTCCCACCTCTCCCAATCACCATTACAAAAAAAAAAACCACACATGTTTTATTTATCTTTTTACTTAGAATATAATTCGACATTCTCCTTTCCATCTTAGCAGAAACTTTTTCTAGCTTTACATTTCTCATTTATTAGCAATACACACAAGCAGAAAAATATCTTTTTAGGTATGCGTTTGATATACAAAAATATGGCAATAAAAGGCCCCTCTGTTTTTGCTTTGACACAACCAATTTCTATTCTTTGAAAAATTATAATGTTTGGATGATTACTTTTCGAAACACTTCAATCAACTAATTTACAAAATTTATACAGTGTATAGATTGTACATGCTTTATATTAAATTTATGTACAATATACATATACTATTATACTCCCTCTATTTCATATTAACTTAATTTTTGAGGTTTTTTTCAATGTTTAAATTAATTGAATTGTTAAAAGTTTAAGATGAATGTTTGAAATATTGTTTCATAGTTGCCCTTTCATTTATTGAAGTTTTATATCTTTTAGGGAGAAAATATATCATTACCCCCTAAAGTAAAACTTATTTTTGAAGAGGACACTTGAACTTTGCGGGGGGTCCTATCATGTATAGTTAAACTATATTCAACTTTTTGAGTGTATCATAATGTATAATCAATGTATAACTAATATATAGTAAATTGTATTCTGCTTGTTGAGTGTATCATAATATATAGTCGGTGTATACTTTCTATGATTTTTGGCTATTTCTTATGTAAATAAAACTCTGATTATATTTGTTGCAAACTAATTACTTTATTGTATATTTGAAGCCATTTCTTTAAAAAAAATTGCATCTAATTGACATTAACTACTAATTTTCGTTTGTATATTTAGCTGTTTTTTTTTTAAAAAAAAATATTCAAATTGGGTTTATACAAGTAATATATTATATACAATTGTTTGTATTGTATTGTTAACAAACTATTAATATAGATAAATAAGTAATTGTATATAAGTGTTAAAATTATACAATTTATTTGTATAAAATATCGTGGGTGATAATCTACTGGAAAAAAATATATATACAACCAAACACCAGAAATGGAAGTTTGTATATACACAAATACATATAGATATATACAGTATAATAAAAAAAATATTAATACGTATATAAATATATACAAACTAATATATACAAATAAAATTTATACAAATACTTGAGATTTTTTTATAGCAAATTTCATTAAACTGTAGCCATGGTTCATAATTATATGAAACTATAATTGTATAAAATAATACACTAGTAATATTTGTTAATTCGCGTAATTTTCTTTTTTTTTTTCCTAAGAAAAATATTGAATACTATTGGTAGAAAATTAAATTTTTCATACAAAATGAAAAAATAATTAGAAGAAATTTGACATATTTGGAGTACTCTGTCTCGTGAAAGATAATATAGAACAAGAATAATTATATTATCAATTGAAAAAATATATCAAAATAAATCAATTATATAAAACTTACTAACAATTTAAATTTAAGACGTTCATTTAATTTTGACTTCGGGCCACTAATCTACCTGAGCCGCCCTCAAAATGAATTTATCTCTGGACATTAGGTGATGCTATTGGCTGTACAAATCATTTACTTATAACAGAACATTTATTCTTCATTAACCATCATCCTTAGGCTCTCTATGACCATTATTGTCATTTATTCTGCATATATTACCATTGGAGCCTTTAATTTGCTCACAAGCTCACTCTTATAAGTTTTTTTTCTTCTTTTCACCTATTTATAGGTAAGTTCTTTCATTTGGTAGAGTAGAAATATAAAAATAATTTATTTCTTCTTTTCTTAATATTTATTTTTGTGTTGAGTTTCCTTCTCTATTTATTTTTTGTTAAATTTTATTTTAGAAGAACTTGTCAAATTTTGGAAAATATACCTATTTCTGGTGAAATATCCTTAAGGACAATGTCTTGAACACACCTCAAGCTTTCAAGTATTCCCCACTATTTTCATGATAGTGTATTTTCTTCCAACAAATTACATATATAAGTTAAATTTATTGTTTATATCTTCTTAAACTTTGGTACTTAATGGAATCAATGTGTATGGTATATTTAGGATTCAATTCAACATGTTTGCATGCATCTCATTAAGATAAATTCTTGATTTTTCAAATATATATATATTTGCTTCCTGGATATAAACTTAAGCTTAGAAAAAAATAAAATATAATAATTGACAAGTTCATATACTTTCTTTCTTGTATTTTTTTTTATCATCGAATCTTATGTTAACTGAATCTTGATGTTTCATTTCTATTTCCTGAAAAGCAAAAAAATAAAATATCTTGTTATCATTTCTAACAATCTTATTGCGAATAATAAAATATAAATTATTTCTTCACATACCATGGAATATGGATAATCATCTAGCTGGATTTATTTCTTCCTAATTAGATTAGACTTATCGCATAAGATATTTATTTAAGATTATTACTTGACCATCTCTACAACAAAGTGGCTGTAGTTTAGTGGTAAGAATTCCACGTTGTGGCCGTGGAGACCTGGGCTCGAATCCCAGCAGCCACAAAAAGTTTGTTTTTATATGTTACTCTAACGGAAGACTAAATAGAGTTTGTTTTTATATGCTACTCTAACGGAAGACTAAATAGAGTTTGTTTTTATATGTTACTCTAACGGAAGCCTAAATAGAGTTTGTTTTTATATGTTACTCTAACGGAAGACTAAATAGAGATACGTGACCAAT
>JAJONZ010000057.1:0-26441 GCA_029582445.1 Solanum paucissectum
GTATGTACTGACTTTATGCTTGTTTTTCCTCAGTCGATTGTAGAAGTTGAGTAGTCAAGATTCAGATTCATAATACGCCAGTGTTAGAGCGAAGGAGTAGTTCAGCAGTGCTTAAGGGTCATTTTAGTTCATACATTAAGGCCATAAAGTTCGTTTCTAAGGGGTCCATCTACTACTTAGTCTAAGTTAATGACTCTAGTGTTGAGACACAAACTATTCAGTCCGTTCTAGTTGTGAGTGAGATTCCAAAGGTTTCTCCAGATGATCTTCCTAGAGTTCTTCTTGAGAGGGAAATAGACGTCGGAATAAATATATTTCCCAATACTCAACCTATTTCTACTCTGCCATATAGAATGCGCCCCCATCTAGTTTAAAGATTTAAAAGAGCAGTTGAGAGATCTTATTTATAAGGGTTTATCCGACCAAGTATCTTACATTGGAGCGCTCTGGTCTTTTTTGTGAGAAAGATAGATGGTTCCCTCAGGATGTGTATCGATTACCACCAGTTGAACAAGGTCCCCATAAAGAATAAGTACCCTATTATGAGAATTGATGATCTTTTCGACCAACTTCAGGGTGCCGCTTGTTTCTCTAATATACAACTCATAACTCGCTATCATTAGTTGAAAGTGAGAGAGAGTGACATACCAAAGACAACTTTCAGGTTTTCTTATGATCATTATGAGTTCCTTGTTATGTCATTTTTTTACTAATGCTCCTACAACATTATGGATCTTATGAATAGAGTATTTAAGCAGAACATGTTTTTTTATCATATTTATTGATGACATATTAATAAATTCGAGGAATGAGGAGGACCATGCTAGTCATTTTAGAATAGTCCTCGATACTCTAAAGTATCAGGAGTTGTATGCCAAGTTTTCTAACTGTGATTTTTGGCTTGAATCCATGGAATTCCTAGGTCATATATTGTTTGGTGATGGAATCCGAGTTGACACTTACAAGATTGAAGTAGTGCATAATTGGCCCAGACCCATGTCCCCAAATGATATAAGGAGTTTCTTGGGAATTGCTGGTTATTACAGAAGGTTCGTTGAGGGGTTTCTATGTAGTTCATCCCCGTTGACTAAGTTGACTTAGAAAATATCTAAGTTTCAATGGTTTGAAGCTTGTGCACAAAGTAATCAGGAATTTAAAGCTCGTTTAACTATTGCTCCAGTGTTGACCCTACAAGAGGGTACAAAGGATTTTGTTGTTTATTGTGATGCATCCAGAGTTGGACTTGGTTGTGTATTGATGCTTAATGGTAAGTTTATAGCCTATTAGTAAACGCTATAAAAGATACTTCATCCAATACTAAGTATCAGCGATCGTTTAATAGTAATATAACCCAACCAAGGGTTGGGGTCGAATCCCAAGGGAGTAGATTTTCCTTTAAATTCGAAAATGAAACTTTGACACAATCTCTTCAATGTTATGATTGTGTTTGGCAGATTTCAATCCAACTTCATGAATAAACACGAATTAAACAATTACTAGAGTAGAACATGGGGAATTACCAGCCAATTGTCAAATTTTACTTTAGAGGGTGAATGTTGATACAAACCGTAGATTATTTTTTTGTGGGTGATTCGGGCCCTATATAAGATAACTTTCTCTCGAACAATTACCTTTTCTATGACGAATTCTCTCGAACTTCATCAGTGATCGTAAGATGCATAGCCCGTTGTCCTCATCAAATCCACTCTCTCGAGCTAGATACAAAGGATAGATTTTGGATTTCACTCTCTCGAGCTGAAATTCGGGTAACCCACGACTAAGAATGCTAAGATTGCTACGTTGGTTTTGTGCTTCTCTCTCAAGCAAGCTCACAACGTGAAATCAATTACACTAAATATGCGAAACAACTTCAAAACGCAGTAACAATTTAGACACACTTCAAATTAACCTCCCTATTTGCATTTCAACAATACCCACTAAGCAAAACTTCAACAATTGGTTTCATAGTCAAAACCCCAATAGAAGGGTTTTAGCCACGCATATCAAAAGTAGAAAAATTAACATCCATTCTTTTTCCAATAACTGAATACAGAAAAATGAGAATTTTTATGAAGAAATCAGCTAAAAATCTTCTTGATTACAAGATCTCTAAGAATATTTCGATAAAAATCCCTCTCCAGAGCCATTTGTCGTATCCTCTCTCTAATCTGTTTTTGTTGGCTCGTTTCTGAATACCCTCTCTCCTTTCCAAAAATCAATTTAAATAATTCTAATGTGTGACTGCTACCGGCCATTTGGCGAGGTTAGTCGGATGTTGCCGATAGGTCGGCGATGCGCCGATCGTTCTTTATCTCGCCTTCAGTGTTCACTCTTTCTTGGTTCGGCTACTGTAACTTTAGGCAATCCAAATTGGTATTGCCGAACACTTCTGCAAATCTCCTTCTGTCTATTTTTTCGCTCATCAACGTGTGTTCAGATCTTCTTCAGCTATCTTTGGCGATCTGATTGTCCTTCGCCGAATAGATCGATGACACGCCAACAGGCTCTGCTGCTCGCCGAAATTACCATGCGTTTAGCTCCAGCATTCTATAACTTTAGGCGGTATCATGGCTGTTCGGTGATCCACCAAATGCCCTTTTCTATCGCCAACGTGGTCATCTCTTCCAGGGCTTAGCTCAATAGAACATTAGGCGAGACCATGACCATTTGGCGACTCGCCCAATGGTTTTGGCGATCTTCAAGCCTTCTCTTCTTCGTTCTTTCAGCTGCCTTGTTTCCTTTTAGCTCCATAGTGTCCATGCTTTGTCCCTAAGTTTAAATGTCTGAAATTCAAGTATTTACATCAGTTATCGAGACAAAATATGCATTTGAGGACATTAATTCTATTAAAAATGAAGCCTAGATGAGTCCAAATTATGGACTCATCAACACCACCAACTTAAACTTTTGCTTGTCCTCAAGTAAAACTCAAGTTCGGTAGTTCAAAAAGAATGTCTCGAACAGTGCTACACAAGGCTCAATCATGAATGCACACACAAGACTCAATTTATTCATGCGAAGATCAAATATGCACTCAAAGTTTCAAGTTGTGACACACCATTGTCGAAGAATCTCAAGCTCACTATACATGCTTCAAATGCAAGTTCAAGATCAACATTGGAAATCAAATGCCCTCACACAAAGGAATGATTCCATATTCGCACACAATGGTTCAACAATTTACAGCTCCGGAATCAAATGCAACACTCAGACTCACAAAGAAGAACACAAGGCATGCTTTCACCCATAGCTTTGCCCGTATTTTCCAATAGACAATTGTTTGAGTTCACTCAAGATCAAAAAGGTCTTTTGAAGGCTTGTAATGGGGTTGTGTGCAACGGTATGATCATTTAGGATCAGTGACTTTCGTCCTCATGAAATGTGGTGCTCACAACACTTCTTTTCCTCTTGTTTCATAATTTTCTTTAGTGCTCAGAAGTCATCCCATTATTCACTTTCCATGGATTGTTCGGAAACCCCATTTCTTTTAAACTTTATTCCACAGCTTTTTCATTCTTTTTTTTTTCTTTTTTCTTTTTTGGAGGGGTTCCATTTTTCTCAAAACCATGGGTTAAAAGAGACTTTTCTTGCACTTCTTGACTGGCCTTCTATTTTCACCACACCCCTAACTTAGGATTTTGGCCTAAGTTGGCTATTCAATCAACCACAAATCACGAGGATTATGGGTAATGGATTTTAAGAAAGGTCATGTTTTCATCAAGTTTCTTCCAAATAAAGGTAAGGCTCAAGGGGTGTTCAAAAGAGTTTCACACACTCACAAGGTAGGCCACAAAAGAGGTATATGTCAAATTGGCTCACACTTTTCGAAGTTGCCTAAGATCATATCAAGAGATAGATTTACTTAGTCGACTGGACCAATGGGGAAAACTTAAGGTGTTATCATGCATGGTTCACAGTAAGCTCATCGCACAAGGCATCGACACCAAAGTCAAACAAGACTCCACACTTTTGCTAGTGTGCAACGATCATCACAAGAGACTATATTTGATAATTGGCTAGTCACAACGAGATACAAAGAGTTCACATATTGACTATGCAACTTCATTTGGCCTCATCGTAGCCACACATTCTTGTTTGTTCGATTATGAGCACTATTCAAATTATCGGTATTGATCAAAATTGATACTCAAATTTTCACAAGAAAAGCCTCTTTCAACACAAGTGTGGGGCTTTAAAACAATAAGGAGGTTCGCTGAGGTTAATGAGTGGGCTCCACACCCCCAACAAAAACAGTTCACATTGGCCTCAATGTGGGTAAAGAGCGGACAATTACAAAAATTTAACATGAAATATGAATAATAAAAAGTGTGGAGAATGAAAGCAATTTAGTGTGTCAATAAGTAAAGCAGGGTAACGAGAAATCTTCACTAAATGCCCAAATGGTGATGGGGTGAAATGGTCGCTGAGTGCTTCGGCGATGCGCCAAATGTTCTTCAGATAGCCCTTAGTTCCAGTAAGCCGCACTCCCAGAGAAGGCAGATTGGCGAAGATGTAGTGGATCGCCAAACACCTCGATGATCCGCATAATGAACTTGAAGCATCGTCGGTCGATCCTTGAGGAATGTTGTCCACTTTTATTAGAAAGGGTGAGGAAAAACGGGTCGCCTAAACACATTGGCGATACACCAACTGGTGGAGGTATCTCGCCGAATGTTCCAGAGTCTCAGTCTGATAAGGCGAGCTAAGTCGTGCTCGCCTAAATAGTTTGGCGACTCGCTAAGAAGACTTTTGTCTCACTCATGATCCCTACTCTTGCAAAATCAACACACACATTATTTAAAACACTAACACTTGAGTTGCCTCCCAAGAAGTGCCTTATTTAACTTCGTGGCACGACGTGGAAATGTTCTCAAGCATCTTCCAGGTACACCACCTCAATAAGAGAAAGCTCCTGGCATTCTCCGAAGTGTAATTTTAAGCGTTGCCCATTCACCTTAAATGCAGGTCCCTCTTGACCCTCGACTTGTATGGCACCATTGGTGAATACTCTTGTCACTCTAAATGGTCCTGACCATTTGGACTTGACCTTTCCTGGAAAGAGTCTAAGTCGGGAATTGTATAGTAACACCCAATCTCCCACTTTAAACTCCCTCTTAAGAATTTTCGCATCATGCCATTTCTTCATCTTTTCCTTGTACAGGGCTGAACTTTCGTAGGCTCTGAATCTGAATTCTTCCAATTCATTTAACTACTCCACTCTCCCCCTTGAGGTCTTTGTCCAGTTGGATTTAAAGCTTTCAATGCCCACAACGCTTTGTGTTCCAACTCGACGGGTAGATGGCAAGATTTACCAAAAACTAGTTGATACAGAGACATCCCAATAGGAGTTTTGTATGCGGTGCAATACTCCCATAGTACGTCATCCAACTTTCGGGACCAATCAGTCCTATTTGCATTCACTGTCTTAGCCAAAATGCTTTTGATCTCCCGATTTGACACTTCAACTTGACCACTTGTTTGGGGATGATACAGTGCTGCTAGTTTGTATTTCACCGCATATTTACTCAATGCAGCTGAGAACCATTTATTACAAAAGTGTTATCCCGACTACAACATTTTATGCCTTCAACCACCCTAGAAAAGTGTGGCCTAAACTATCAAAAAATGTAGCCTTTGATCAAAGGCCACATTGTTTGACTTGAGGCTATGCTTTTCTGGGGGTGGCCTAAAGAAGCATAACCTTAGACTTTAGGCCACGCTTTTCAGGTGTTGTCTTATCAGCTACACTTCAAAAGTGTGGCCTAAAATGTGAAAAGGTCACGCTTTGCATTACCTCTTATGGAAACATTTCTATCTCCTACAACTACACTTTTAAGCGTAGCCTTTGCTTCCTTATTGGGTACACTTCTAAAGCGTGACATTTTCTAGCTTATCTACAACAACACTTTGAAGTGTAGTCTTTGCCAATATACATATGACAATTTCCAATTAATAAGCTATATAATTAGCGTCCCTATGGCAACACCTTTGAAGGGTTGCAATGTTAGTTTGGCTATAAAAATATTTATTTGCCAAAAATTTTACTTGAAAAATGAGAATATTGTTGTACAATAAATAAGCATTAAATTAACTAATAAATAATTCAAATGTATAGATTTGCAATAAACATAAAAAAAAACAATTTGTCTTGTACTACACATACTTATAAAGCAATACTTTATGTACTACCAATAAATTTCATAAAACCAAATATATTCAAATTTCTACAATAGTTCAAAAACTCTTCATCATCTGCCTCAATCAATCGAATTAATTGCCGACACTTTCCTACACATTCAAAATAAAATTAAACATCAGAAACAAACCATGATCAACAAATCAAACATTAGAAAGAAACCATGTTCATTGTTTTCATCTTCTGTATCCTCATTATAAAAATGACCCAGTTAAAGAGGTTGAGAAAGTAATCAGTCACCCGCCTTTGAGTTCAGCCCTCATGCTGGAGGAGTATTTCTCATATGTTTTCTGAAGGAACAACTAACATAATCACAACCAGTTTATTATTTTCTTTCGCTAGTAAATCAAGTTTCAATTAAATAGAACACGGAGAGGGCGGAGCAAGCAACCGAGCAGACTTAATATAGAGTAAATTGGTTACCTGCTTATGGTAGCTGTAATATGTTCCACGCAACCTGAAAATGTTCTCAATCCATAAGTTTTATCACAAGTAGTACAACAACAAAAATGAGTTTCCATAGGCTCAATACTATTAGGTAAGCAGCAACCATAGTTTATGATAATCTGCATAAACAACTATAGTATGTAAACATCCTAGTATCACTCTTGTAAAGGGCAAGCCTATTACTTTTGTACACAATTTGACCAAGCAATTACATTAGATACTAAATAGGTATGGCTAGCTAGTTCACAAGATTACGCTTTTGATTCTTCAGCTCTTGCCATGGGAAGGAAGACTATAATGTAGATTTGAGACAGAAATTTCATATTGTTAAAAGGAACACTCTATTCCAAATCAAAACAAACTGAATTAAAAGCAACATTAATGACTGGAAGATTCCAGGTGAAAACAAGGTGAAATCAACCTGGCGATATAACTCTCAAATGGTGATCAGCCAATAGTCTATAGATATTCATTGATTTATAGTATAATCCAAAATAAGACCTCTGCCTATTTTTTCACCAACTCAAATTCTCTTTCCATAATCTCTTGCTTTACAAATGGTTGCACGACAAAATTTGCCACTATAAAACAGCTAGAATGTTGTTATTTGACAATATGAAAGGGTGCAACAAGTTATCAGAAAGCAGAGGAAGTAGTTTTGGCAGCGAGAACTGTCTACGTGTATGAGCATTAGAGGAGCAATCAACCACAACATAAGATAGTGAATACCTTTAGGAACTACACTTGCAGCACAGTGCTTCTTCATCAGCTCTGCAAATTTTAACTTTCTGGTGTCCTATTCTGATCTCTTTGTCTGGAAAATAAAAAATGCAAATATTGTGAAACAAAGTTTAGCTAGGAGGGTACATACACTTCATCACAAAGCAACTTCATTCAGCGTATCTCATAAAATTCACTTCTGAACATTAACCACAAATTCTTGTGTCCATAGAATTCACCATTTTCTGCAACACCAATATGTACACAGCCCTATATATTAACACACATAGATATCAAGAAATATGAAAGCATTTTCAGTATTTTCTTACATGCGTACAACCAGTCTCTATATGTAAGCTACCTGTGATAATACCTGCAGAAAAACAAATATGATCACAAACCAATAAAGGATCATATATAGCAATTGCAAACTAGCACTTTCATCCAAGTAATCTGGACCAAATTATTGTAAATACTACTAGATACACTATATGCAAATGGAAGTAAGGACTCCAACAATTCATATCAAAAATGTTTGCATGTCTTTTGGTAGAGTCTTTCAAATACAGGAGCTCACATTTCACCAATCAGTAAGTTAATAGTTAAAAGTCATAGGCATACTAGCTCAAAGATCCATCTCTGCTTGCAACGCAGCAAGTTCATCTTCTTCAGCTGTACGCTTCTAAGGAATGGGCCGAGCAGGTTGCTTCCCTGCAGGAACATGGACTGGAGGCAGCAGGAACAATAGCTGCTGGTTGAAGCAACTACTCTTCTAATTCTTCAAGTTCTTCCTCCAATTCATCCTGCAACAACAACATGCCAGAACTGACATTCATTTTGATGGAGCTGCACATTATTGAATCAGTATGATGCCATAGTTGCTTCAGAATAGCATCATCGGCAGCTTGAGAATCCACCTGTAGCAATTCTCCACCAGTATGATTCCTGAAATACATTAAATCAGTAAAACCAGGTACAGAAACTGGGAAACATGTTAAAAGTGTTCCATGAGTACATCAGGTTGCAAGTTAAGGGATGAGTCGTTCGGCATTTGTTAATACAAGGGTGCAAATGAATCAGAGTGCCCTCAGTTTTGGATATGTATAGAGAACCTTTCATTTATACTATGCTACACACACGACAACATTTATCTGCATATATCAGGAATCGCTAATTGGTGGTGCAAAACTCAGATAACTATGAATTACTGCTGCAAATACCTTAGAAGTTAGAACCCATACTTATAGCTCCTGCAAATCCATCTCGCCATAGTGACAGCTTCTGGTGAGCCAGGGAAGGATATAGGTATCAACTGAGAGCAGGGTCGAGAGGGTGCAATAGCCATAGCAACTCTCTGAACAGAGCCTATAATGCTTCGTACATATTGGCGAGCCATAGCAGCTACATTTTCTCGATAGTGATTCTCAAAAGCAAACTGGAATGCAATTGTCAAGACTGAACGATGGTTGTAACTGCTTCCTTCAACTTCACCAGCTGGCCGTGTCCCACCATTTCTAGCTTTAAGAGTTAAAGCTAAATCCAAATTCCGAGCAGTACTATGAGAATCCTGCATCATAAGCAGTAGTAGTACTAAACTTTAAGAATAAGGTAAGAAACTAATCCACATATCCATGACGATATTTGAATGCCAGGTGACTTCTCAAACACCAAATTGCACCTTCAGATGCTAATAAACTTTTCAAAGCACCATATATAATCTAAAATTCTCAAAAGGATGAAAGGCAGAAAAAGTTTGTGTCTAAAAAGCTTGAAGTTTCTCCTTCAGCCAAAATTCATAACACATTGAAATAGTAGGATACAAAATAGGCATCACTTAACTGATTTAGGCTCCAATGGAATGACAGAGAAACCAGATGGAAGCAATGGAGCATCATCACCAAAAGATTCATCAATATGTGCAAAAGCAAGCTAAACATAGGCACCTGTGGCATTCTTTTCGACTCCACTGCATAGCTTCATTGTTATATCAAGAGCATTAGAACCGAAAACCCTCAGAAAGAACAAAGTGAATCTCAAGCAAGGAAGAGCTATCAACCTGTAACAAATACATATCCCGTGATAAAGCTATGTCCTCTAGAGAGAAAGCATGACCCTCTAGCCGAACAACCTCAATAAACTAGGTACATAGTAAATTCAGATTAAACAAGAGTTATATGATCAGTCAGAGACCATAGACAACTTCTGCAATAGTCACAATCACAAAATATAGCATATGACCTACTTACCTCCTCATGCTCCACAGTCTGAGCAAGCGGTAAATTGACGTGGCCATTGGGGAAGAGAGCAGGTCTAGCGCAAGAAACAACATATGGTATGGCTTTAAGATATGCAGTAGAGTAAGCATCATAAAAGCCTAACTTACTTTAAATTCCATCTTAATGCAACCCCATTAATCCCATAAATAGAGGCAAATTTAATACTATTCTACAATTTCCCAGCACATTAGATAACCTATTCCCAGTTCATAGTTCAAATCTTAAATTCACCTCATAAAAAACCCTAACAAACTTCAAATTCCATCAAAATATTGAAATAACAAAAAAATCAAAAACCCCATGAAGCAAAAATTTGAACAGATCTGAAAAGGGGTTGCAACAATGATACCTGCATATAGGAATAGTTTGCAGAAGTCGACGAGAAAGTTTATGAACAAAATCTTCAAAGCTATGTATGTGATTTGGGAAGTTTCTTATGGTATTGAATCTGGCGAAGAGAATCTCTTATGAGAGTTCTCTAATTCGGAGGAGAAGTATTAGTTTTTTTATTTGGGGCAAACAAAATCTTTTATGAGTTGTTTTTTTTGGCCAATCAGAAATTGGAGAGAGAGTAAAATATTTAAGAGGGAATATAATAATTTACTGAAAAATTTCCTATAAAGTGTTGTTTTTAGAACTATAAAAATATCATGCTTAAAAGTGTAGTCATATGTCTAAATAGGTGTTGTCAATTATATCATAATTTGACAATGTTTATAAAGTGTAGCATATACTATTAAAGAGCATTTTTTACAAGTGTTGCTAATATTATCGTTGTCAAAAGTTAAAAACTAAAGGTACACTTTAAAAGTGTACCCAAAAATATTTTTGTTAACACTTTATAAGTGTTGTCTAGATTTAGTGTGGCCTTAGGACTAAAATGGTGTAGTGCTCCCATCGCTAATAATGGCTCGCGGAGTACCAAAGTTTGCAAATATGTAGCGCTTCAAGAATGGAACAACACTTTTTCCTTCATTGTTTGGAAGAGCTACAGCCTCTACCCCTTTGGAAACATAATCCACAGCCACCAAGATATATTTATTGCCAAATGAGCTCACAAATGGACCCATAAAATCGATTCCCCATACATCAAATAGTTCCAATTCCAAAATTGGCGTCAGAGGCAACTCATGCCTTTTGGAAACTCCGCCTTGCTTTTGACATTGCGTGCACTTCTTGACAAACTCATGCGCATCTTTGTATAGAGACGGCCAGTAGTACCCACTTTGCAGAACATTAGATGTTGTTCATACACCACTATGATGACCTCCAACCGACGAGGTGTGACAAGCATGCAGGATCTCAACGACTTCTTCCTCCGTAACACATCTTCTAATTATATGGTTAGCACACTCTCTAAATAAATATGGTTCATCCCAAAAGTATTTCTTAACATCGAACATGAACCTCTTTTGTTAGTAGAAGTTCAGTTCGTCTGGCACTACTCCACACACCAAGTAATTTGAAAAATCAGCATACCAAGGGGGTTGTGTGAGGGTTACCGCGAATACCTGTTCATCGGGAAAAATATCCCTTATGTCGATCTCCAGCTCGTTATTCTCCCTGCCTTCCAATCTTGACAAGTGATCAGCCACTTGATTTTCACAACCTCTTCTATCTTTGACCTCAAAGTTGAATTCTTGCAATAAAAGCACCCACCTTATCAATCTCGGTTTGGCGTCTTTCTTTTCCATTAGATAAGGCAATGCAGCATGATCAATGTGAATAATCACTTTTGTACCTAGCATAAACCACTGCAATCAACTCTTGTTCAGTAACTGTGTAGTTACGTTGAGCACTGTTTAAAGTTTTGCTTGCATAGTAAATGGGATGAAAAAATTTATTTCGTTTCTGTCCCAACACTACGCCTAAAGTCATACCACTTGCATCACACATTACTTCAAATGGCTCTGACCAATCATGACTAATGATGATAGGAGTGGAAATTAGTTTATCTTTCAGGCATTTGAAAGCTACCATACAAGCATCATCAAAGTGGAAGTTCACCTCTTTTTCCAAAAGTTTGCATAGAGGAAGTGCAATCTTTGAAAAGTCTTTGATGAACCTCTTATAAAATTCGGCATGACCCAAAAAACCCCGAACCCCCTTTACTGAAATAGGTGGCCGTAATTTCTTGATTACTTCAACTTTTGCTTTGTCCAGCTCCAGCCCCTTTTGTGATACTTTGTGACCAAGCACAATTCCTTCCTTAAACATGAAATGACACTTTTCCCAATTTAGGACTAAATTGGTCTCAACGCATCTTTGGAGAACTTGTCCTAAGTGCTCTAAGCATTCTGCAAATGTGTCACCCACAACTGAGAAATCATCCATAAATACTTCCATTGAGTCTTCCACAATGTCAGCAAAGATGGATAACATGCAACGTTGGAACGTAGAAAGGGCATTGCATAATCCTAATGGCATTCGTTTGAAGGAGAAAGTACCATAATGGCAGGTAAATGTTGTTTTCTCTTGATTCTCTGTAGCAATGGTGATTTGGTTATAGCCAGAAAACCCATCCAAAAAGCAATACCACCCTCTCTTGGATAGTCAGTCAAGCATTTGATCCATAAAGGGCTGGGAAAATAATATTTTTCAGTCCATGAATTTAGCTTCTGATAGTCCATGCAAACTCTCCAACCTGTCACCGGTTGCATAGATACAAGCTCCCCCTTGTCATTATGGACAACCGTGACTCCTCCCTTTTTCGGTACACATTGTACCGGACTGACCCATTTACTATCTGTAATAGGGTCACTCCTGCGTCCAACCACTTTATTATTTCCTTTTTCACCACCTCTTGCATTGGCGGGTTTAGTCTTCGCTGAAGTTCAACACTCGGTTTACAATCACTATCAAGCTAAATTTTGTGAGTGCATATGCCAGGAGGGATGCCCACTATATCAGCAATAGTCCAACCGATGGCTTTTATGTGCCTTCTCAGTACTTCAAGGAGAAATTTTACTTGCCAATCAAGTAAATCGGCTACAATAATCACCGGCAAGGTTTTATTTGCACCTAAGAAAGCATACCGGAGGTGAGAGGGCAATACCTTCATCTCAAGATTTTGTGGTTCTTCGGTTGATGGCTTGGCGGGAGGGCTCTCTCGGTTTTTTAAGTCGATGTCTAATTTCACTGGGGTCTCTGTAAATCCCCCTATGTTTGAAAACGCGGCTACCACTTCATCTTGGCCTTGAACCTCAAACTCTTCATCGATCGCCAACCCAATTTCAAGTGGTTCTTTGCTGCACATCAAATGGCTCACACTAGCCACTACCTCATGAATCATATCATCAGTTGAGATTACATGAATGTCACTCGGGTGTTTCATTGATTGCACACATCAAAGGTGACTTCATCTTCATTAACTCAAAGTTTCAGCTCCCCGCTCTCAACATCCACCAACGCTCTCCCAATTGCCAATAATGGCCTTCACAAGATAATAGGAATCTTGGCATCTATGTCACAGTCAAGTATGACAAAATTGGCCAGAAAAATAAATCGGTCAACCTTAACTGAAATGTCATAAAGTATTCCCACTGGGTGTTTGATCGATCTGTCAGCCATCAAGAGTCTCATAGTTGTAGCCTTCTATTTACCCAACCCGAGTTGTTTATAAATAGCATAAGGCATTAGATTAATACTTACTCCCAGATCGCATAAGGCTTTTGCGAACTTGAGCATGCCTATAGTACACGGAATGGTGAATGATCCAGGATCATCTTTGTTTTCGATCAGCCCCATCGTCATAATTGCACTACAACTGTGACAGACTTCGATCGTCTTAAAATCCAAGCTCTTTTTTTTGTGACAAACTCCTTCATGAATTTGGCGTAACCTGACATTTCCAACAATGCTTCAACTAGAAGGAGATTAATCGATAAGGTCTTGAATACAGATAGAAATTTCTTGAAATTCTCATCCTTATTCTTTTTCTTGAGGCGTTGAGGAAATGGAGGAGATATTCTAGGTAAAGGCTGCTTTGCCTTTAGGCATGGCTTGTGCTTTTCCTCATCACTTTGCAGTTCCTTTGTAATGTCATAAGGAAGGGGTATCTCTTCTTCCTATATATTTTTGCCTTCATTCCGCGTGTGTTCTTATTCGTTACTCGTCAGACCACCTTTTACTTATTTTCCACTCTGAGTGACAACGGCCAGTCGTTTATCTTCATCATCTGTCACCATATTTTGTTTCAATTTTATTGACAATAAACTCAATTGACCTTCAAGGACTTTAATTGCATCTGCGTGCGAGTTTACTTTATTGTTCAAGGATGAGAAGTCGGCTTTCATCCTTTTCAATAAATCATCTGAGCCTTCAACTTTATCAAGAATGCGTGAAAGCAAATCATTCACGCGGGGACTACTTGCACCTACCCTTGATTTTGGGCACTCACTTGAGGGAGTGTGGTTCTCTTCATATTCATCCTCTCTTCTCCAATACTCATTTTGCTCGGAAAAATCTTGGTGGCATCTCATTTTCTCAATTTCCTTAGGATGGTTCCAACATTGATTTCCACCTCGCTACAAATAGCGTGGGTAGAAACCCTCCTCATTTCTTCTGGAGTTCCAGCCTTGATTCTCCCCAGGATTTTAATAGCTTGAGGACGAACCCTCCTCAACTCTGAACACTCCATAAGTTCCCTTCATGTGTTCCTATAGAACTTCAATTTGGGTCAACATCTTCTTGATTTTTTTATCCGTCTCTTTCTCTTTATCTAGTTTCTCTTGTGTTAATCTAAAATTAAATGGAGATACTTGATCTTCTTTAGTGTACCACGCTTGGTTTATTCTAGTCATATCATCTATAAGAAACGAGGCTACCTCAAATTATTGCAACATTATTCCTCCTCGTACCATCTAATCAGCCACTCCTTTATTAACCGAATCGAGGCTCTAGTAGAAATATTGAAGTAACAAATCGGTTGGCAGCCCATGAGTTGGGCATTTAAGAAGGAGCTTCTTGAATCTCACCCATGTTTCATGGAGCGGTTCCCCCTCCCGTCGCTTGAAACCTTGACTTTCATCTCTAAGTTTCATCATCCTTGATGGAGGGAAGAATCTTGTGTTAAATGCTATAACCAGCTCCTCCCATGATGTGATGGAATTAGTTGGTAACTCGGTTAACCACTTATTAGCTTCTCCCTTTAAAGACAAAGGGAATAACGGCAGCCGAATTGACTCTTGCGACACACCTTTGAATTAAAAAGGGATGCAAACCTCTGTAAAGTTTCTCACATGCTCATGCGGGTCTTCGTGATCAAGACCTCCATATAATCCCCTCATTTGGAGAAAGTGCAGAGTTGTGCTTGTGACTTCAAACTTTGCATTCCCATAAGTTTGTGGGATGCAAATTGCACCCATTCCACCCGATTGATCCTAGTTGTAGACACTATTGATGTCGTCTATACCGTCTCGATGACCTGCTTGACTATCATTCATCTCTTCCTCACTCATGTCAACTTCTATATGGTCCAGCCAACACTTACACAACGCAGCCAAAACCAATTTTTAACTACAGCCAACAAATTTGAGAGTGACAAACCTTTAATCAAAGAATCTTAAGCACTGCTACTCCCCGGCAGCGGCGCCATTTTGATAAACGCTATCAAAGATACTTCTTCCAATACTAAGTATCAACAATCGTTTAATAGTAATATAACCCAACCAAGGGTTGGGGTCGAGTCCCAAGGGAGTAGTTTTTCCTTTAAATTCGAAAATGAAACTTTGACACAATCTCTTCAATGTTATGATTATGTTTGGCAGATTTCAATCCAACTTCACGAATAAACACGAATTAAACAATTACTAGAGTAAAACTTGGGGAGTTAACCAGCCAATTGTCAAATTTTACTTTAGAGGGTGAATGTTGATACAAACAATAGGTTATTTTGTTGTGGGTAGGTCGGGCCATATGTAAGATAACTTTCTCTCGAACAATTACCTTTTCTATGACGAATTCACTCGAACTTCATCACTGATCGTAAGATGCCCAACCCATTGTCCTCATCCAATTCACTCTCTCGAGCTAGATACAAAGGAGAGACTTCAAATTTTACTCTCTCAAGCTGAAATCCGGGTAACCCACGACTAAGGATGCTAAGGTTGCTACCTTGGTTCTGTGCTTCTCTCTATCGCAATATCACAACGCGAAATCAATTACATTAAATATGCAAAACAACTTTAAAATGCAGTAACAATTTAGACCCACTTCAAATTAACCTCCCTATTTGCATTTCAACAATACCCACTTAGCAAAACTTCAACAATTGGCTTCATAGTGAAAACCCCAATAGAAGGGTTTTAGCCACTCATATCAAAAGTAGAAAAATAAACATCCATTCTTCTTCCCATAAGTGAATACAGAAAAATGAGAATTTTTATGAAGAAATCAACTAAAAATCTTATTGATTACAAGATCTTTAAGAATATTTCGATAAAAATCCCTCTTTAGAGCCTTTTGTGGTATCCTCTCTCCAATTTGTTTTTGTTTTCTCGTTTCTGAATACCCTCTCTCCTTTCCAAAAATCAATTTAAATAAGTCTAATGTGTGACTTCTACTAGCCATTCAACGAGGTTAGTCGGATGTCGCCAATAGGTCGGCGATGCGCCGATCGTTCTTTATCTCGCCTTCAGTGTTCACCCTTTCTTGGTTTGACTACTGTAACTTTAGGCGATCCAAATTAGGATCCCCGAACACTTTCAGGAATTGTCTTCTGTCTACTATTTTGCTCATCAGCGTGTGTTCAGATCTTCTTCAGCAATCTTTGGTGATCTGATTGTCCTCCGCCGAATAGATCGGTGACACGCCAACTGGATCTGCTGCTCGCCAAAATTACCCTGAGTTTAGCTCCAGCATTCTGTAACTTTAGGCGGTATCATGGTTGTTCGGCGATCCATCGAATGATCTTTTTTATCGCCAACGTGGTCATCTCTTTCAGGGCTTAGCTCAATAGAACATTAGGGGAGACCATGGCCATTCGGTGACTCGCCCAATGGTTTAGGCGATCTTCAGGCTTTCTCTTCTTCATTCTTTCAGCTGCCTTGTTCCCTTTTTGCTCAATAGTGTCCATGCTTTGTCCCTAAGTTTAAATGTCTAAATTTCAAGTATTTACATCAGTTATCGAGACAAAATGTGCATTTGAAGACTCTAATTCTATTAAAAATGAAGCCCTAGATGAGTCCAAAGTGTGGACTCATTACCTATGCCTCCGGGCAACTTAAGATTCACGAGAAAAAATACTCGACTCATAACCTCGAGTCGGAAGCAATAGTTTTTTCTCTCAAGATGTGGTGTCACTATCTCTATGTGTCAATGTGGATGTGTTCACCGACCACTGGAGTCTCCAGTATGTTTTCACTCAGAAGAGCTATATCTTTCACAAATGAGATGGATAGAACTACTCAAGAATTATGAGATGGATAGAACTACTCAAGAATTATGATATGAGTATTTTCTACCATCCATGTAAGGCAAATATTGTTTCTGATGCCTTGAATCCATGGAGAGTAATGCTCATGTCGAGGATGGCAAGAAAGAATTATCAAAGGAAATTCACAGACTTGAAAGTTTTGGAGTCTGTTTGTTAGATTCTAGTGAATGTGGAGTAGTCGTGATGAATGGGCTAAATCATCATTATTGTTAGAAGTGAAGGAGAAATAGGATAAGGATCCTATTTGACTTTATTTGAAGGCAAATATGCCTAAGCAGAAAGTGATGGTCTTTGCACATGGGGGAGAATGTGTATTGAGGTATCAATGTAAGTTGTGTGCTCCAAATGTGGATCAACTCCTAGAGAGAGTCATGGAAGAAGCCCATTGTTTCTGATACTCGATTCATCCAGGTGTCACCAAGATGTACCATGACTTAAGAGAAGTTTATTAGTGGAATGACATGAAGAGGTGCATTGCAGAATTTGTTGCTAAATGCCCAAATTGTCAGCAAGTCAAGGATGAGCATCAAAGGCCATGTGGTGTAGCTCATAATATACCCTTGCCATAATGAAAGTGGGAGATGATTAATATGGATTTCATTACTAGCTTACCGTGATCTCGCAGGCACCATTATTCCATTTGGGTGATTGAGGAATAAATGACCAAATAAGCCCATGTCTTGCAAGTAAAGATTATCAATACAACATAAAAGTAGGCAATTAGGTACATTTGTGAGATAGTTTGACTGCATGTAGTTCCTGTAACACCCTGTACGAACTAGTAAGACCTACCTAAGGCTAGACTAAATCTAATAGGTTGAACTAGAGCCTCACATGTAAGTTTATGGTTGGAAACTTGTTTAAATGATGAAAAATGGCTATTGAAGTTAGTTTGGTGATTTTAGAGGTCAAACGTCAAGACACGACTGGAAACTAGTCATTTGAACTAGTGATATGTACGGGTCTTGCCGTTGAAGTTTTGAGTGTTCTTTGAGGGTGAAAACTTGTAATAGTGACTCTCCCACTTAGAAATACATGTTTAGGGTTCAAATCTCTGGGTACGACCCACCAAGGACCACCCAAGGGGTCCTTGAGTAGGACCCAACCTTTGGCCAAAAGCTGTCAAAAACAGCTTGACCTACGAAGGTCATTGACGAGCCGTCAATTGATCCACGCCCCGTGGATTGAGGTCGTGGATCAGGTCTGCAACTAGACTTGGTTCCCTGCAACAGGGTAGTCTTAGTCACAAACCACGAAGGCAGTCCACGCCACGTGAACCCATCCACGGTTCGTGGATGAGGTTTCGTAGGTGCTGCCGATTTCCAGACTTCTAGTTTTAGGTTGGTTATTGGGAGTTAAGTTAGTTGATTAATTAAGGGATTAAGGGGTTGATTAGCTAGTTGATTAATCAACTTTATAAGCTAGCAAGACCTTAAGCTAAGTCATGAAATCATTTAGAACCAAGACCCTCAAAACAGTCCCCTAAAAACAGTTTTTTAGTTTTAAGTTAGGAGTGAGGGTCAACTTTAAATAGTCATATATCTTAGCTCAAAACGAATTAGGTGGTCCATTACCTATCCAATGAAAGGTATCTAAGTCCTCTTTCCAACGCCACCGAGTTTTCCCAATTCCGATCTCAGAGTAAAACGTTATCCCCGAAATAGTGAAGCACTGTCAGAACTACGAAGGCCAAACTACGGACCGTAACTCCACCTGCGGTCCGTAGGTGGAGGGCCTAGATGCTGCCAGTTTTATGAAGTTTTTAGTTAAGTTGGGGGTTATTGTTTTAATTAGTGATTAAGTAGGGGTTAAGGGAGGTCGATTAGGTGGTTAATTAATGGACTATATAAGCTAATAAGACCCTAAACTAATCCATTAATTCACCAAAACTTAAGACCCCCAAATCTAACTCAATTTCTTTCGCCCCCCAAAAAAAAACTTCTCCTCTCTAGAATCCCCATTGAAGACCAAAGAAGTGATTAACCTAGGGCTTAAAGATGGAGTCTTTCTCAAGGGATTTTCATGGATTTCTACACCTAAGGTATGGGAGTTCTTTATCCTTGGTTAGCTATCACCAAGGAGCCCTTTCGAAGTGTTTTCAAAGTTCCCCAATTTCTAGGTTTTCAATCCAATTCGTGGGTCTCTTTCTAAAAGTGTTTCCATTGATCTAAAATGGTTATTTATGATTATATATGAAACTTTGTGGATGAATTCAAGTAATTTTTATTGTTTTTGAACAATTCTCCACAAGACCCATGATTTCCCTTCTTTCTCAAATCTAAACCCTAGTATGCTTTGAATGATGAATGAAGGATGAGAATCTAGTATGTTATTTTGTAATTCATTATTGTATTATGATTTTATCCTATTTGATGTATGAATGTCAAGAAAATAGGGTTGAATCTTGGTGAAAACCTTGATGGCTATGAATGTAGGTTTTCAATAGTTGATAAGTAATCTTCTATTGAATTGTCGATCCACTTATGGTGGAGGTTTTTACTTACAATGTATTCCTTGTATGAATGGATTGATCCACTTATGGCGGAGGTGCTTACTTGCTAGTAGGAATTGTAGTGTTGAGACAAGGCCCCTCTTCCCTACAATCCTAGATATGGTTAAAGTATGCTATGTTATGGATACAAATGATATGTTATAATCATTGTGGTGTTATGCATGTTGAAGTGTATGAGGTGTTATTGTGGAAGGACCCTACCCACATATTCCCCTATATGAATATGGGATTCTACACATGCCATGAATGACCTACTTGAATGATGAATATATCCATGTCCATTGTATGAATGTTAGATATGTCATTTACATGGTCTAGGATCCTTAAATGCAATATAGGTGAATTGTGCATGAGTTGGGATATTATGTACATGTTATGACCCCCTTGAGAAGGGAGGTGTCTATGATGTTAATGTTGTTGTTGTTGTGCCATTGTGAGGACAATCATGCACTCACACATACTCCATGCATAAACATGAATATGATGTGTCTATGGTGTAAATTGAAAGGCTAATTCTCATATGCACCTTTACATATTATTATGCGTGAAATGTACATGACCATGATGATATGACTAAGTACGATATGCTATGACTACACATGATAGGTTGATATTATGGTAGTATTATATGTTGCATGAAAGGCTTTTCTCATGAACACACTATGCATATAATATGAAAGATTTTCTCATACTATGATATATGTTGATTCTAAGGTTGAAAGGACATTCTCACCTAAAGAATCTAGGAGCTATTATTATATATGTTGGTTTGAGTGCCTAGTGCATTCTTCCATAAATATGACTTAAGTAAAGACTAAATGTTACTTCAAAGAGGGGAGTTTGTGCTTAGCACCGAGAGGATATGTATATGAGATAGGATTCCTTCACAAAGGCGGGAGGTTTCCACTAAAGAGGTCTCATAAGATGGAAACTACGATGCTATTAAGTATAAAGAGGGTTTCTAGAAGCAATCTCCTTATCCCTTATCTATGTGCCAACATAGGATTCTTAGCTAGTGGATCCACCTAAAAGCTATTATGTACGCCCTACCTTAGGCAAGTAGGACACTCTCTTTTCGGTGTGGGAGTAGAACACTGGATTCCATGAAGCTCACATGGTCTATGTCGGTTATGGAAAAAATCTCCCAATGTTGTAACAATGAACTAAGATACGAAAATGACCTATGAATGAGGACATGTGCTCTAACTAGGGTTTCTTGAGAGGTACTGCTTAGTATAGGTAAGGGTATGTGACTTTACCTATACATTGCACAAGTGGGTCTTAAGAGGAGTTCTTGTGTGAGTCTTATATGTATGACAACTTATGAATGTATGGCATATAAGAATGACTTCACTTAAAATGAATTATTCATGTGAACTACACTTATGACTTCTTGATGGGTTTGCTTAATATATGTGGGGGTTTGGGACTTCATATGTACATTGCACAAGTGAACTTGTGTAGGGGTTATGGGGGTGGTTTACTTATGATATGAAGTATATGAAATATGAATATGTTGCATGAACTATGACTAATGACTCCTCTATGAGGTCTACTTAGTATGAGGGGTATTATGGGATGCCACTCATACATGGCACAAGTAGCCATGGCGTAGTTCCATTTTATTATGAGTAATATGAGTAATGCATGTTTTCATTGAGTTAGCTTTATGATTGACTTTCCTTGATATGAGCTAGTTTTTATGAACGTCTCTTTATTATGTGTATGAACTATGAATGAGACTAATGTATGATAAGTATGAGTATGGTGATCCAAAGGTCGTACTTAGTGTAGATAGGGTTATGGGGCTTTGTCTACAGATGGCACAAGTGCAACCTAGGGTTACTTACGTGATTACTCTATTATGATGTAGTGACCTTGATATTTGACTATGCATGAGTATTATGTCTTGTAATGAGTGATATTGCAATAAGACTATGTTTTAGGAATATGCTTATGGCGATTTTATAATCCTTTGTGCTTTGATGAACTATATGTGAGATGTTTATGACTTATGTTCTCCAACTCTTTTAAAGAATGATGTTCAAAAGTGCATAAAGCATGGTTTCCACTAAATGTCCCTTTTAAGCATGTTTTAATGGTTATTATGCATGGCTTCCATACATAGTACTTTTTGTGCTAACCCCTTCTTCTACATTTTCTACAAAGTGTAGGGTTTGGAGATGTGGTGTCTTATACTTGGAAGATAGGTTTCTAAGGAGCTTGGAATGAAGACTTGGGAAGTCCTCATAGTTTCGAGGACAAACCCACCTTGTTCACTTATGTCTGTACTTTATGTTTTTAGATTCATGTAAGGGTCGTGTCCTTAAGTTTGTATTTAAAAGATATTTAAGTCTAATGTAATAGATGGTTTGAGACATGGTGTCATGGACTCTTTGCTATTTTATAAAGACTTCGATTGTAAAGAAAGGTTTTAAATTTTCCGCTATTTTCATATGCTTTTTTGTTCATGAAATGCTAAGGGCTTGTATTAGACCTCTTCGAGGTCGAGTACGCCGTGTTACGACTAGGGGGTGCTCTCGGGTCGTGACAAACTTGGTATCAGAGCATAAGGTTATGGAATGGTCTTAGGTTGTCTCAATCCACGTCTAGTAGAATCTTGTTCATCGGTGTGAGTCGCGACACATCTATGAGCGAGAGGCTATAGGACGTTAGGAAACTTCACTTCTTCATTCTCTAAGTCGTGCCATAGATCTATAAGCTCTATCTTATTCCTAGTCAGATGGTGTTTAAAGTATGACCATTAGGAGGGTTTATGCTACAAGAGTAAGGGAGAAATGTTGGTTGTAATACTAATCATGGCTATGTGACTTGTGATATTTGAGGTAGTTTATTGTGTTGTTGTTTTTAGTATGAATAATGATGCTTCATAGTTGCCTTTGTGTTATGAAAGTTGGTTAGAAGAACTTGTGTAGGCTTACTCCCAAGGAGGAGATAGTGTGCCTACCTAACAAGGTAATTGTGAGGGTTATGTTTAGTTAATGATGGAACCCTAATATTCAAATTGTTAGTTCCTAAATGAGCCTATCCAAGGGCGAAAAGAGGTAAAATTCTATGCCATAAGTTTGGTTTTAAGTTGTGTCTTAAAGTTGACTTTGAGGTTGCATGTACCACCTAGATGAGGTAAGGAAGAAGAGTGTAGGTGTTGTCCAACTTCAAGGAGTTAGTTGTTTTAAGATTGATCTCATGTATGGTCAATTGAGTAGGGTGCTTAGATAATACCTAGGCATAGTTTGTTGGTAGATCCCACAAAAGGTGATGATAAGGATTGAAATGATCTAGAGTTGTCTTGATCTAACTTTAGTGAAAAAAAGAAAGAAAAAAAAAGGTTTTTGGTCAAAACTCTTCTAAGTTTCCCCTGAGGTTTAACCAAGAAAGGATGTCTACCCCTAAGTCTCAAAGAGTGAGTGGTAGTGGATCTTAAGGGTTCCAGTATGTGTTTTTTGTTTTATTGAATTCCGGAATTCCATGGGCCAAAGATAGAGGGAGATCCACTAGAGTTTATGAAGGAGCTATCTAAGGTGATGAACCTTGTAGGAGTAATCCTAGTAATGCTTGTCTTTCGTGACTTGATAAAGAGAATATCGCAAACTTTTTGTGTCGTCCTTAATATTCATGGGTTTAGTTATGGCCATATGTGGGTGATTAGTATAACTCAACTTAGTCCTTATGAGCTTTATGATGTGTTGGATTTTGATGAATAGTGATGCTTAAGTGGTACCTAGAGATGTTGAGTGATTAAGCTCCTTTAAAAGAGGGTAGGAGTGAGATCCTTATTGGTTTAAGAATCATGTTGTGTAATGAGATAGTTTAGGCTTACCCCAAGTAGGGATAAAGTGCTTAGATGGTTAGGTAATTGAGTGTCCTTGATGTTTATGAGATAGGTTTGCTTGAATTCTCACCTTATGTGGTTTAGTGAATTTGAGCAACCTAGACCCGGAGTGGTAGATTCATATGAGACCTTGAGTGATATCCTAGTGAAGGCCTTAGAAAAGGATGCTACTAGGGTTGACTTGGAATTTCTTTTGGGATGAAGGTATCGGTATGTTGGCAATTTCATGTGAGAGTAAGTGCTATGTTGTATTCCGGTATTACCTTACCTAGTATGATGCCTTATGAGGCTATGAAGCTTAGAGTTCTCCGGATGAGTTAATAGAACCTTTTTCAGATTTTACCTCGGTTAATGGTTTAAAGTTAGTAAAAAGGGTTTATGGAGGATATCCCTTACCTTGTTCCCTAAGAATACTCTTGTTGACTTAGTGAAACTTGACATGTTAGGCCTTGATGTGACTCTTAGTATGGATGGGTTGCATACTTGGTGTGTTTTTATTGATGATAGGGCCCGGATGGTTAGAAGATTATGGGGCTCTTGAGTGTGTATTAGTTATAACCTTTTTGAGTAGGATGACATTTGGGTACAATTTCTTCCTATTATGGATTTCGTGTTTGATTGTGTCATTTAAAGGTGGTATGGCTAGATGTTGAGGACCATAGACTTTTGCAAAGATGGCAAAATGTGAGTTTGGTTATGTCTTTAGGAGTTCTTGGAAAAAGTTTTCTTGAGGGTTGTAGTGAGGGCTTCCTCCTAAGGAGGGGATGGTGTGCTTAAAAAGCATGATTTGTTGAAATCCCGACATCCTCATCTCTTTCTTCCATTCCTATTCTAGCTTGAGATCAAGAGTTCCTAGATGGGCTTATGTTATGTTTTAGAAGTCATGTGTGATTTTTATATTCTCATGATTTCCTTATGAAAGGTATGTTCTTGAGAATTCATGTTTTGAGATAAAATGAAATTTCATGTCTCATGCCCCACATGTTGATAAGCAATTAGAGTGAGTAGCCTATGTGCTTCATGAGGTGAATGGTTTAAATGTGCTTTTAAGAAATAATTGCATAGTTGGCTTAAGTTGTTATGATAGGCAATTGAGTTGGAGAAAAAAATTCCTCCAATGAAATAAAATATGTCTAAGTTGCATGCATATTGAGTTTGTAGAGGTAGTCCTTATTTTCTCATGTTGTATGAGGTATGTTGTAAATGGATATTCTCTCCTAAGATGTGCATTGCGTGTGATATGGCATACTCGACTTCATGATGTGAATTAATGAACATGCTTGAATGTGTTCTTATGAAATGGCATGTTAGCTCCTTTGTGGTGTTGAACTTGCCTAGAGGGTGAAGGAGGTAGTTCCTCCCATGTTATGTGAATTAATGAGGCTTGTGCATTTCCATAAAAAACTTGTGTTTTTGAATAAAGATGTGTTTGTGTGATTTGTTTCCCACATGTTGTAGTGCATTGGTTATAAGTGATCTATTGTACTTCATGAAAATAAGATATGAGCATGTCTTAGTGAGGAGTTGAGAGGTTCCTCCTTGAAAGAATGCTATTGAACATGGAAACTTGCATATGAGTATGTTATGGCTAGGAGAAGGTAGTTCCTCCTTGAACATAACTAAACGTGATAATGTCATGCATATGGATTGATAAATGTAATTCCTACTTCCTTATATTTGCATTGACTATGTTGAATTGGAGTTTAAATTCGTGGTGTATCTTTGAGTTGTACATCACTTTGATGATTACATGCTTGTTGGGCTGCTAGTTTGAGTTTTGATTCCTTAAGATGTTTTAAGTGACATTCGGGGATGAATGTTCCCAAGGAGGGGATATTGTAACACCCCGTACGAACTAGTAAGACCTACCTAAGGCTTGACTAATTCTAGTAGGTTGAACTAGAGCCTCACATGTTAGTTTATGGTTGGAAACTTGTTTAAATGATGAGAAATGGCTATTGAAGTTAGTTTGGTGATTTTAGAGGTCAAACGTCAAGACACGACCGGAAACTAGTCATTTGAACTAGTGAGTTGTAAGGGTCTTGTCGTTGAAGTTTTGAGTGTTGTTTGAGGGTGAAAACTTGTAGAAGTGACTCTCCCACTTAGAAATACATGTTTAGGGTCCAAATGTATGGGTACGACCCCCAAGGACCACCCAAGGGGTCCTTGAGGAGGACCCAACCTTTGGCCAAAAGCTGTCAAAAACAGCTTGACCTACGAAGGTCATTGACGAGCCGTCAATTGATCCACGCCCCGTGGATTGAGGTCGTGGATCAGGCCTGCAACTAGACTTGGTTCCCTGCAACAGGGAATTCTCAGTCACAAACCACGAAGGCAGTCCACGCCCCGTGAACCCATCCACGGTTCGTGGATGGGGTTTCGTAGGTGCTGCCAATTTCCAGCCTTCTAGTTTTAGGTTGGTTATTGGGAGTTAAGTTAGTTGATTAATTAAGGGATTAAGGGGTTGATTAGATCTTTGATTAATCACCTTTATAAGCTAGCAAGACTTTAAGCTAAGTCATGAAATCATTGAGAACGAAGACCCTCAAAACAATTTTTTAGTTTTGAGTTAGGAGTGAGGGTCAACTTTAAATGATCATATATCTTACCTAAAAATGAATTAGGTGGGCCATTACCTATCCAATGAAAGGTATCTGAGTCCTCTTTCCAACGCCACCGAGTTTTCTCAAATCCGATCTCGAAGTAAAAAGTTATGCCCGAAATAGTGAAGCACTGTCAGAACTACGAAGGCCAAACTACGGACCGTAACTCCACCTACGGTCCGTAGGTGGAGGGCGTAGATGCTGCCAGTTTTATGAAGTTTTTAGTTAAGTTGGTGGTTATTGTTTTAATTAGTTATTAAGTAGGGGTTAAGGGAGGTCGGTTAGGTGGTTAATTAATGGACTATATAAGCTAATAAGACCCTAAACTAATCCATTAATTCACCACAACTTAAGACCCCGGAATCTAACTCAAGTTCTTCCGGGGGGGGGGGGGGGGGG
>JAJONZ010000060.1:0-60882 GCA_029582445.1 Solanum paucissectum
AGAAAAAGAAGGTTGTTGCATTGATTATTTGCTCAAACTGTCAAAACATGTTGTGGATAAGTTCTACTCAAAGCCGACGTAGCATTGATTATTTGCTCAAAAAAAATAAAAATTGGAAGGTTGTTGCATGTGTTTTTCGTTAGGGATAAGACATCAGAAATCTTGAATAATAGTAATATTATTAGTTACACATCTAAATCAATCGATCAAGTTGTTGAGAATCGTGAAATCTCATGTAATTCTTTCCATCTGTCTTAGTTTTGATGGACAAAGTTGTTGTTAGTGGAGGTGGCAGGTATTCTACTGAATTAATCAATTGAGGTGTGTGAAAGGTGATCCAAACACCATGATCATAAGTTTTTTGTGTATCTTGTTATTTTTTAACTTAATTTTCATGTATTATTTAAAATAGTAAATTATGCCGAGTGTCATTTTAAGTTAAGAGTGCAACAACATTCTCGTAAATTTAGAGATCCACATATATTCTTATCATTACACAAATCTAAATGAATCGTTCGTGCTTTCTCTTGTTTTACAAATATTAACGTGCTCTTGCATTGAATTAGCATAATCAAATGAACTTTTTGACTGTGCAAATGAAAGCATTAATTACTTTCGACTAAAACTATAATTAATTATATACTATAAGAATTAATCAGACACTTAATAATTAATAAACATGTGTAGTTTGCACTCATTGTCATAAGAAACGTATACTACTCTCTATGTAAGTATCAACTAAATTAACACCGACATAGTTTAAGAAGAATTACTTCAGTCATTTTATAATATTTGTCATACTTCACTTTTCAATAATAAATCTATACGAATTCTGACTAACTATTAAAGATATATTTTTTTAGAATATTAATATGAAAAGAATTGAGACTTTACGTATTTTTCATATAGCTTTTAAATATCTACGTAAAAATGAGGTGAAAGGCAAAAAAAGAAAAGATAACTAATATAATATGTTAGTTTTGAAACATGTTTTGGACAATGAAATACGAAAAATTAGAAAAATAAACACACTTTACGTGCCAATCACACTTCGATTGTCTTTATAATAGGGCCTTTATAATAGTATAGTGATTTTGAAATTCCACCAACATTTTTCCCTTTTTCTTTTTGGCAGTTGAAGAATGAAGAAAGAGGAAAATACACCTTACTGCTGAAGATATATGACTTTTAAAAAAGTTCTCTGATACAAACACAAGAAATAGTGAAATAACCAGGGGCGGATCCACTCTTAGCTAAGGGGTGTCAAGTAATATCCTTCTTAGTCGAAAAATTACATTGTATATAGGTTTAATTATGAAATATATATATATATATATATATATATATATATATTGACATCTCTTGACACAAGTTAAAGGTTTAGTCTAATGATTAAGATGTTACAAAAATTTCTTGAAATCGTGTGTTCTAGTCATAACGTTTAAGTTTTTATTTTGTACCTTATCCTCCCAACATAATGTCATTCCAAACATGATCTTCTTATTTTTGGCAAACTAGTTCATACAACTTGCAAAATGTAATGAAAAGACTATTTTTTTCAATAATGATAATGTTCGAGTCAGCTTATATACACATTTATTAGTTTTACACAATACTTATCACCCTCTTATCAACAATAGGTATCAAGTAATCTTGTCAATCAATATTAGGACTTATAAAAAAAATCATCTAATATATTTATCCAAATTTAAAACAAAAAATCTTATTAAAACTAATAAAGTAATATAAATACACAATAACTAATTATATTTAAAAATAAAATCACATGTAAGAATCCAAATCATGAACCACTACGCTCATCGAATTAGAAATAATAATCATAAGGCATGATATAATAAATGAAATTTCTTTGTATTATTCAAAGATTTCAAGTTTGACCTTAAGGATCAAAATAGACAAAAATCTAGTTGGAAGGGGTTTCTCTTCAAAGATTCTTATGTTGACATTAATAGATACTAACATGTTATCGATAATGAAATTTGATTATAATAAAAAAATAAAATCTAAGCATTGTGAATTAGTAATAGAGTCATTCTACATTATATATTTTATGTTAGATCTTTAATCATACAATCGCCTTCAATAACCCTTTTTACTTTTTAAATAAATTTTCAATAAGAATTTAAATATATCAAATCTCAAAATAGATATCGAACATGAAACGAGAAAAATAAGTAACTACGACTGAGAAAATGGGGTCACACGCACGTCCCTATCTTTTCTCAAATTACGCGGTTGAGAAGTAATAATAAGAAAATGAAAATTGAGAACTGAACTTTCTATAAATACAAAATCAACCCCCTTAAATATCGAAACTGACCCGTTATCCTCCTCCATACAATTTTTCATCTTTTTTCTCACTCTCTTTACCTTCGCTTTCTGCAATTCGCCATTATTGAAACTTCTTCCTCACGTTTTTCATCTATTGGTACGTTCTTCATCTTATTTTTTGTTTTTGTGTTGATGTTTTTGAGATCTTTGTTTTTGCATATTGTGATTTTTCGAATTGATTGAATTATTTGTCAAAATTTCTGTTCATTGTAATCTATGTTTGTTTTGAGTTTTGTGTTCATGGAGAAAATGGAAAACTTTCAATTTGTTCATTGAATTTGAGGTTAAGATTGTTAATTTTGGATATTGACATTGTGAAGGAATTTGGTCAACTTACTTTAATTTTTTGTTAATTGTTTCTGGTTATGGTTAGGACTTAGGAGTAGTTAGTGTTGCTATGTGGTGGGATCGGGGATGGGTATGATTCCTCCACGTTTAACTAGAGGTCTCGGGTTCGAGTCAGGAAATGATTTTAAAAAAAAATCTTGGTAGGGAACTCTTTCCCATTGATGGGTTCTGAATTAGTCGGGCTCTAATGTGGGTATTGTTGTATTAGGTTGGAAACCAAAAAGAAAGAATTAATGGTGTTGATTAGTTTTGTGAAAAAGAAAATCTTTATATTCATTGAACTGCTTGTGTTTGAGCAAGTGAGTTCTTTTGATGATTTTAGTTTTGTGCCATGCTTGCTTGTTTCACAAATTGAAGAATTTTATTTG
Organism: Solanum paucissectum; assembly: GCA_029582445.1. Taxonomy (NCBI): domain Eukaryota; kingdom Viridiplantae; phylum Streptophyta; class Magnoliopsida; order Solanales; family Solanaceae; genus Solanum; species Solanum paucissectum. Next base: position 3,069 of record JAJONZ010000060.1, read on the forward strand.
TTTCGTTTCGAATGCGTGATGGGGAAAGTTTCGCGTGCATTTATGAAATCGAGAAATGAAAAGAGGAATTGGGGAGATAATTTTGTTATATGTCAATTTGTGCAATCAAAGTTTATGTTCATATATATCCTATTGGCATACAGATATTAACCTTTTGCGATGGCGTTTTTATGTGTTTTTGGTTTTTAGATATTGAAATGTAGGGTTGGAGATGTAGGCTGGAGTTTGACAAACAAATGTATTTTCAATCAAAATGAATTGGAATGCAGTTGTAGCCATATTCTAGCTTTTTGTGATCTATTTCAGTTTTTCAGGGGCTAATTCTTGTTTATAAATAGATTCTAGCTATGACGTATTTTTTTCCACTACTTTCGTTTTGAAGAAGACGGTTCAAGTGAACAGATGCAATCCTGTGATTTAGTATTTAGTGTTTGAATAGAGTGTGTTTACTTGGGACTATAATTTTTCCAACCCTTGCTCCTCACTAGTCACACGCATACTCCCGATAGGCAAAGTTCTAAATGATAGGAAAACGAAAAAAAGAACTAGGAAGATGCTTTGTTAAGTTGTCTTCTTCATTTTGCTTTCCAAATGGTCATACTAATTATATAGAATAGTCTTTTGGAAATCTGGAGTTTATGCTTCTATAGATGTTTTTGACATTCAATCATAATAATGTCGTGCTGATAAACATGTATGTTTTCATTTGTACGATTCATTTCTCGTTTTAAAGTGTTAGCATAGATCCTGTCGTTGTAGATTTTCAGGTTAATTTTCTAGGTATGGCAATTTACTTCCTGTGGATCTTTTAGTGGCTGATTTGTTTGCAAATTTTGTCCTTTTAACAGATCTCATGGCTTTGGAACAAAATTTTGTCGGTGAAGATATGTTCAGTTTTGTATCTGAAGAAGATGTTTCCCTTAAGAAGGGGAGTGCAGTTCCAGTTCCAGTTCCAACATCAAGTTCTGACAATATAACAGGAGGTTATGATTGCAATATTTGTCTCGACTCAGCACATGATCCTGTTGTCACCCTCTGCGGACACCTCTACTGCTGGCCTTGCATTTACAAGTGGCTTCAGGTTGATAGCTCTACTCCAGGATCAGAAGAGAAATGTAAATGTCCAGTCTGTAAGGCTCACATCTCAAACTCATCGCTGGTACCTCTCTATGGCCGTGGAACATCATCCACAGAATCTGAATCCAAGAAGTCTCAACGGGATGTTGTAGTACCACGCAGGCCTCAAGCCATTGAGATAGCAACTCTCGTTAATTCATTGTCTCCAGCTTCTCACGTGAGTCAGCAACTTCATCACAGACGATCCATCCCCTCTGCCTTTGGTAGCTATGCTGCTTTAGCTCCATCCAGCTTTGGGGGTACTCCAACAATCAGTTTATCCAGTCCAACAGTTGGGGTATTCGGAGAAATGTTTTTGGGAAGGATGTTCGGGAACTCAGACACAAGTTTATTTGCTTATCCTCACCCAAACACTTCCACCATTCCAGGAAGTGGCGGTTTTAGAATGAGGCAGGTGGACAAATCTCTTAACAGATTATCCATCTTTCTTTTCTGCTGCATTCTCCTATGCCTTCTCCTATTCTGAGTGTTTAATATTTGATGTATAGTTGTGAAAATTATGCGACTGTTGTCACTAACAGTCGATTAGTAGATAGTAGAAAAACACAGGCATATAAGAGATTCAACAACCACCATAAAAAAGCTTCATACTGCGTAAAGGTTGCTTTTTTTTCCTACTGTTATATTGTTGTTCATTCCCTTCTCTTTCGCGGAACTTTCTTGTCCTTGGGAAAGTGGCAACAGACATAGCCATGGCTATCTGTTATGTTACTTTGGTAGTCTCTTGTAAGGAGCCCAGTGAACCTTTTGCTTTGTGGCCCAAATGGTCTTTGTGATATTGGCAATGTAATATGAAGAATGAACATGTTACTTTCCTATTTTTTCTGTATTCTCTGATCTTCATCTTCTTTGCGTTTTAAATTTGTTTGGATTTTCGCAAGTCAATAAAAGTTTTCGATCCAAGCCTCTCGAAAATGCAGGGTAAGACTGTATAGAATAGACTCTTGTGGTTTTAGGCCTTCTCCGCATCTCCATATAGCAAGAGAGGTGTATTGGGTTGCCTTTTTCTTTTTCTTTTTTAAATTGAAGTTTTAGATTCTAATTTGATCTCGCGCGGGACTATAAACTCATGTGTTAATGATAGGGTTTTAAATTTAATTTTTGAATTTCTTAATACGAACACAAGTATTGAAACTAACAACAAGATTTTCACTAAGGAGATTTAAAACATAAAGAAGTAAATAAGGGAATTTAACATCTATATACACAACAACAACGAATCCATATGACTTCACAACTGGTGTACTGGTGCAAATATAGAGACTTTTCTAAACGATTCTTAGCTCAAGTAAAACATTATATATATATTATCCTTGGATTTATAATATAATTCAATGAAAGGATTCTAATGAACTCCTTGCCCCTCCTAGCTCAGTTGATGAGTGTGACCAAACTTATACGTAACCTTCAAGCTTCGCCCTATCTTTTTTTTTTGGGTTTCTCATTAGGTGTATGGTATCCATATGGGAGTCCGACTAATTTAAATTTGCGCCGCTTAAGGCCTCATTTGGGGAGAAGTGCTCTCTATAAAAAAAAAATTAATATCCAAAACTCAAATCTAAAACCTTTAATTAAAAAATGAACAATTTCATCACCCTATCAACACGTAGATAATCCATTACAGCGAAGATAAACAAGATTTCAGTTATTCCATCTTCTACTAGTATCAATTTTTTTAATTCAAATTAATAAAAAGAAAGTACCTGGAAAGAGATAAAAATCGTACTTCGTACGTACAACCAATATTAAGTTAATGAAATTGTATCAATGGACTGACTAATTAGATATATCCTAAAGTCAATAACATGAATATATCACATACTTTCTCCGTCTCAAATTATTTATCATGATTCTCGCTTTTACACATCTTCAAGAAACATTAATTAAGAGGCTATTTTAAGTATTTTACAACAATTTTATCTTCTTAAATTTCTAAAATGATATTAATTTGTGATAAATAATTTTAAAAATTACGACAGATAATTCGAGACGGAGAGTATATGTATATGATTAGCTGCTGATCGGATAATCACCGACGAATTGCAATTAAAACAGATTCTGCATAAACTGTGACATGTGATCTTGCTTTCTTCTTGTCTATTTTCAACCCTTTTTTAAACAAACTTTTACGTACATTTCCGTATAATAAAAAGAAAAAACGCGCATTGTTTTGAACTTTCTCAAAAATGAATATTATTATTATTATTATTATTATTAATAATAATAATAATAATTTTTTAAGATTCTTAGTATTGATGGTTTAGTTAAACTCATTTTATTTTTTAAAATTATAGGTTCAAACCTAAAAATCTTACACATATTTATGTTTCGCGTAAAAAAATGAAAATTTTGAGAAATCAGACGACGTCATACTGATTCAAGAAGATTGAAAGAATGAAATGACACAAACGAAAGGAAAAGATAAGGGACGAATGATATTCATTGATATTATGTAGTAGCATTTTCGGGGATTTAGAATAAGAAATGCTAATTATACTAATTAAACAATTAGTAGAGCTAATCATTTTTGCTAATTCACAGTATTTGTAAGATGAATAATTAAGTTTGTATTATAAGTAATCACCGACAACCGCGTATTTCTTATTACTGAAACTCTGTAGTAAGCATTAATTATTTGTTTGAAAAATTATAGAATCCTAAAGTCTATAAAATAGGCACGTTCATTCATGCATTAATATTCCACTCATTATCTTCACTTCAATTCCAAGAAATATTAGTACATTATATTCTTTGTTCCATTTTGAAAATTTCAAGGTTAATTATGGAGAAATTTGTTCCTTATATTTCGATTTGGAGGTTTGTTTTGTTGTTTACTACTTGTAATTTGTTTATTGAGGAGATTAACGCACAAAATTGGCTTAATGGTCATGCTACTTTTTATGGAGTCAATCAAGATCCCAACACCTTTGGTAAGATCGATTTCTTATCATGAAACAATGTAGTAATTATTTTGTTTGTAGAATAAATCGACTTTAAACATAGCTTGCTTACATTACTTACAAATGAATGTGTTGAATCAAATATGAACTACGTCAAAATAGGGTATCAAATTATAATAAACATATCGTATATAACCTAATTTGTTCAAAAGTTTGCTCATGCCATATTTGATTGTCAAGATCGATCAATAAAAAGGTCATAATTCAATTTGTTCAACATGATCCAACTTCCTCTTTCACTTTTTTTTTTTTTTTTTTTTTTTTTTGTAATTTTGTATATTTGTGTTGAACTTTCTTGACATTTCACTTACTCTGCTTCGACTCATCTATATTATAACATGTCGAATTTAATCTGCTAGATCATGAGTCATAACTCAATCTGTCTAACTGAAACACATGTTGAATATGTTGATATTGTTCCCTTATAGTAAGAAGATAAAAATTATTTTATTAGACGTACCAAGAAGTTCAAACTATAATAAGCTTATAGTAATTAATTCCTAACTAATTAATTGGTCATTAGGTGGAGCTTGTGGTTACGATAACCCTTATCATGCCGGATTTGGAGTAAACACAGCGGCATTAAGTAGTGCCTTATTCAGAAATGGACAAGCATGTGGAGCTTGCTACAGAGTGAGATGCAACCACCAGCTCGATCGCAGGTGGTGCCTCCCACATGGGGCCGTCACTATGACGGCCACCAACTTCTGCCCTCCGAATAATCACGGAGGGTGGTGTGATGCACCACGTCAACATTTTGACATGTCTATGCCCGCTTTCCTTCGCATTGCTAGACAAGGCAATGAAGGCGTTGTTCCCATTCTCTACACAAGGTATATATACCACGCTCTTATCTATGATTTTAAAAAAAAAAAACTAATTATAATCAGTGATGTACACAAAATTTATCAATATTTTTAAGGGATTTACTTTCGATTTAACTATACCTTTATTATGGACGTTTTAGTTAATAAAAGTCAAACTCCCTTTGTAACTTGTAAGACTAAAGAAAACGAAAAGACAACATATGTAGAAAAAGAATAATTAGCATGTGAGCAACTTGCTTCTTGTCCAAGAATAAAGCCTATACATTAAGAATCACACTACAACAAGATCAAACAACTTTTGTATATATTTGTAATATATATAACACCTTTTGGCACGTTTACTTTATATATTCAATAGAATCGTAACTAAAATTTTGAATTTATGAATTCTCGATTTTAAAAACGATAACTCATTGAATTACATATGGATAAAATATTCAAACCTTTTTTTAATTTATAACGATATTGTTTGACCAGATATAATTAACTGCTACGTATAACGAAATGATGTTATATCATCAATGATTGTATCCTGTGTCGAATTAAAACTCAAAGTTATTGAATTCTATCGAATCATAAGCAGAATTGTGACCCCGCTCCTGATATATAAAATTTAATTTAATTTTGCAGGGTGGCATGTAAGAGGAGTGGAGGAGTACGTTTCACATTAAAAGGACAATCAAATTTCAACATGGTGATGATATCTAATGTTGGAGGTAGTGGTGATATTAAGAGTGTTTCCATTAGAGGCTCAAGAACAAAATTTTGGCTTCCAATGTATAGAAATTGGGGTGTCAATTGGCAAAGTCGAAACGATCTTCGATCACAAACGTTGTCGTTTAGAGTCACATTGGTTGATGGTAAAACGATGGAATTCATCAACGTTGTACCTTCTGCATGGAAATTTGGACAAACTTTCGCCTCACGCAGACAGTTTAATTAATTAAGTATTAAACCTAAATAGAAAGTATACTCTTAAATTTATATTTAACCTACATCATGTTCATGACCTGAGATTTTTTTAGATGGTTCATGGACATGCTAGTAGGTTAATCAAAAAATAATAATTAAATTGTATTTTATTTTTTTTACGTTTTTTTTTTTTGCATGACGATTTCATAATTGGAATTAGTCGATACGATGAATAATGTTCATGATTTTTTTTAATGTATTATGTATAACGATGTAATTGTTATGCTCTAGAATTTTGAGAGCATGACAAGCTTAGTATATTTTACTAATTTTAATAATAAATGTATTCTCATGAATGAGCTGAGAAAAAAATGTGTTGGTGCTTTTTTTTTTTTCTCGTTTCCAAAAATATGATGCCTCTAAAGATATTAGGATCTGTATGTAATATCACAAATATAAGTTCTTACTTATTTATAAAAAAATAAAAAAATAATTCACAAGTTGATGATTTTGTAAAAAAATTTAGAGATAAAGTACCCGCACAATATGTAAACAAATAATTATAATGTAAATTGTAAAACATACCTTCGTCAATTCACTAATGCATAAGGGAAAGTAGATGTGAATAGAACAAATTACTGAAATAGGTAAAAGAATCTAAACAAAAAGCATACAGATTTTTGAAGTTTTATTTTATATTATACATAATATAGAGTAAAGTTTTTTTTCCACCGATTTTCGATATCGAAATTGGAGCCCGACTATTCTGGATTTACACCACATAGGACCCCATACGAGGGGAAACACTCCCTACCAAAGAATTTTTCATACCCAAGCTTCGAACTCGAGACCTTTCATTAATAAAAGACCAGTTTCATCCGCTGCACTACATCTATCGATGGTAATATTGAGTATAGTTGCATAAATTAGTAATGTTATTTAATGGAACCACTTAATTGAATAGTTTGTAACTATACTCTTCTTCACTATTTTATTTGTATTTTTATTATAAATAAATGGTCCAAAATGATTGTCATTTTAGAAAATCAAAGTCTAGTTGATTACATTTTTTTTTCATTTTGTCAATACTAATAGTTATTCTTGGAAGTACTAATAAACATTGACTAATTAGCCTAGAAAAACATAAGTGAAGTGTACATACACATTACACATACTTCAATATTGTGATTGCTTAGATTGATTTCCTTTAATTTTTACATTTATTTATATTAGAGAGAGATTAAAGACATCTTACTTATTGAAGAGAGATTAACATTTTAACTGATTAAAGCTAATAAAATAAAGTGACGTAATTTCTTCAAGGGAATGTAAACAAAAAATGTGACAAGTAAAGTGGGTTGGAGAGAATAACAATAAAACAATATTGTTGATTAATTAACATCCAATGAAATTCAATAAATATGGCCCAATATGATTGGTCGTGTATTTAGGAAATTTAAGGCAAAAATAAGACCAAATATTGTATTTTATTCAAGAAACACAAAAAAAAACATAAATTATGAAATTTCTAATCAAATAATTATATTTATTTGAGAAAAAAATATTATATGTAACAAGATTTTTTTTTTTAATAATGTGATAATTAACTAGTAGGAATACATTCTTTAATATTGTTCAAGATAAATTCATATAATGTAGAATACTGGTCAAAATTTACTTGTTTGATTTATAAAGTGTCTGACAATAAAATTTGAAGCAATATTCGAATCACTAGTAACGGGAGCCCATTTCACACATTCTTTTATCACATCACCTAGTCCTCTATTCTTGTATTTCAGATAAAATGGTGCGACAATTGATTTTTTGTAATTTTGATTCATCCTTTAGGTCGATTTATCAATGTAACTTTTCATGACTAATATCCTAGAGAATTTACCACATTGTCGACCTAAATATGTGGTGACGTTGTTCATTTTAGACGCCTTTAAAGTGCAATTTTGAAGCACTATTCCAATTGAAGTGTCCTCAAGCTTTCCGTTGTGCTGTAATTGTATTATATATACTATGGACATTGAATGTGTACTTCAATTAAGCAGTTTGAAAATATAGTCATCATATCGATCACCACAAATAAAGTCTATTGTGCCGTATATTTCACAATCTCGATAGAATTTACGATACCTTTACATATATTGATATCCGTCAAAATGACATTTATAGAAGAAAGCCAAATTTGTTTGTACTCTTAATGTCAATACCTAATGCTTTTATGGTCAATCGTCATTTCTAAAGGTGATGTGTTCGATTGTGAAGTCATACTCAAGGATCCCTACAAATTAAATAAAAATAACAAATATATTCTACAATTAAAATAACTCTCAATATTATAGACACACCCATTGTTATAGTGTCATACATTTTGTTGCCATCACTGAAGCTTCTATTGCCTGTTATTATGATTGTATCCATTTCTTATCCGATGAGGACTGGTTTTTTTATATCAACTTGAATGTATTTTTGATGTGTGTCTTGTTAATCTTAATACAGTATTGCTTGACACTACGATTCACTATCTTGTTGTCAATACTAATCATCTCTTATCTTCTTTCTTCTATATATTGCAGAAGAAGAAAAAAAACACTAGACTATGGAGTCAAATTTATTCTCTAATGTTATGCCTTGTGCTTCTATAGTTTGATAGCCAACACATCAAGTAATATGGGTTGGTGCCAGAAATAGTACTCTAATCCCTTTAACTAAATTTCTGTTAGCATTTGAATTTCTTGTGTAATGGTGAAAATTTCTATAATTATGCTATATATGAAATTTAATATATACCTAATGATTTGTTTCACATTACAATCAGTTTACAAAGATTGAAGCATGATCAATTAGTTTATAAAGATAGTCAAATCTGCATGAAACATGAAATTATCATGTTCGATTATTTCAATAATAAATCTATTAAAGCTAAATAACATGCTAATAACATTATAAATCATAGGCATGTGGCTCGCACGGGCACACCCCATCTAGTGTATAATATAAGATAAATACAATTATACTACTAAACTTAATATAGCTAGTTGATATTTAAACATAAAAATGTACCTAATTGGCTTTTTGAAATTATTACATAGGGTCTAGCTCTACTTCAAATAACCGATCAAGAGATTTATGGAGACAGGGAGATCGAGTTGCCTTAATCAATTACTGAAAGGATTATACTTGCTTGTTAATTATTAATTGACATAAGATACACGTGCGACACACGAAATGCACATATGATGCACATGTGATACATGAAATGATGCGTGACAAATGAAATGCACATATAATGCACATGTAATACACGAAATGCACATGTGACACACGAAATGCACGTGCGATGCATGAAATACACGTGTGATGCACGAAATGCACATGCGATGTACGAGATGCATATACTAATTGTATTCAATATACTTGAGACATTTATTTAAGCATTGTCTTTAGGCCCCTAATTTTAGTAACTCGCCTGGATAGTTTGGTTGTTTGTTAGAGTTATGTAGATATTAAAAATATATACTCCGTCTGTTCATTTTAATTGTCATGGTTTCCATTTTTAGAGTCAAATGATATAACTTTGACTAACATTTTACGATGTGATTTTTCATCATATTGATTGTAAAAATAGCAATTTAGAGTACTTTTCGTATAGTATTTGACTATCTAATTTTGTTTAAAATATCGAATTAATGAAATTCAATTTAACTTTAAAAATTAGTCAAATTGACTTTTGAAAAACATAACATGACAATTAAAAGTGGACGAATGAAGTAGTTATGTATGTATTAATTAGTAACACGAGAATTAGTTACACATTTATTCTCCACTTGAATTTTTAACTGATATGATTAAATTGCCTAGTTTAGTGAAAACACTAAAGATCGTTTGGTAACTAGTAAAGAGACAACTTATTCATACATAAGTAATTTAACGTTTGATAGCTAATTAGCGAGTAACTTATTCATATATAAAATTAATTCGACATTTGATTTGTAATTTAAAACCCTCTATAACTAACATATGTATAAGTTATGAGGTGTGTGGTATTTTAACGGAAATAGAAAATAAAAGATTGAAAAAAAATTACTCCATATTCCTTAATACTTTATCGTTAGTGTCAACTTGGTATTATTAATTGTCTAAAACCCTAAATCTCGACTCTCTTCTTTGTTCAGCTACTTCATTTTTTTTTTTGTTCAATTTCAATGTTGGGGAGCTTAAACCATTGTTGTTCTTCAGTATCACCACAGTCCACAAAGCCAATAAGCTCATCAATGAACTTCGCAACTTTGAGAAGATCAATTTCTTACAATCTTCTTCAAAGAGCTTTTCCAATTCGTGCTTATTGCACTGTGTATTCTTCAAATTCAAAGCGTAACAATTTGTTTTCCAGAATTAGCCCTGTGAGGCATGCGGATCTCATAATTCCAGTTCTGGATGAATGGGTGGATGAGGGCAGAAAGGTCACTAGTTTCGAGCTTCAACGCATTGTTCGTGATCTCCGTAGCCGGAAACGGTTTTCTCAGGCTCTCCAGGTTCCATTTCCTGTCTGCACCTTTTCTTAGTTAATATTGGAATGTAGCTGCGTACACACGGCGGGGTATATTGTTGTTTTTGTTAGTGTTTGACTGTAATAGTCCTGAATAGAGGGGAATAGATATGGATGATTAATATAGCAGACTCAGTTAATTTTGGATCGAGGTTTAGTAGGCGTTTCGATATGAATCGAGTGATATTTGAAAAAAAAGGAGGTATTTTGAAGTAAGAGTTATGTAGGTTTGAAGTTGAATATGCATTTCACTTGAATATACTTTTTTTCAAGTTTTGAGAGAAAAAATTGACAAAAGTAATGGATTCTTATGCTAATCGGGTCCTAAGTTGATTGAGTGATTGATTTCTGTTTGGGGAAGGGGAGATAACGCGGCACTTGAGTATTGAGATTGAGCTGGTGTTTCTTTGGTTTTTAATCTTCTTTAGCGAAAGTTATATAAATTATAATGATCTTAGTGGATCTATCAATAGAATTAAAAAGCTTCACTGCAGTTTTTATGTCGAAATTGAGATTATAACGAGAAACAGGGACAATGCTATCTAACAGTCACTAAATCCAACTCATATGAACGATAACAAACAAAATGCAATGATAATGAATGAACAAACTAAAGGAAATACTATATGAATCAGTACAAGCTCTTGGCAGTTGGTATCTACTTGATATGAAGCATAGGTAGAAATGGAAGATATAATAGGAGGAAATAGGAAGATAAAAGGATAAAGGAGTAGAGAAAAGATAAGAGATAGAAAGAATAGAGGGAGAAATCAGTGAGGATAGATGAAGATTGAAGGGGAGTAGTTTCAGATAATTCTGGATTCTGACGGCCTTTGCTGTAATAGCTCATCTGTATATAGATGGACTAAGTTCGCACACCAGGCATGGAAAAGCTGACGTGCGGAACTAAGTCCGCTCACTTGACTTCAACCAACCCATGTTCTGCTTAATTGATTCAGGCTATGTTGCTCGGACTCTTCAAAAATGTTGATGGGCGTGTGTCAGATCCTCCAAAAGTTGTGCATTTTTAGTGGATCGAACATGGGTACGACAACAGTTTGGAGAGTCCGAGTAAGATAGGATTCAGGTTTCAACAAAAATGGATTGTAAATGAAGCTTTCTTAGACAACCCTATTTCTTACAAAGAAGAAATTGAGTATGATAGGAAATGCTGATGCATCTTATGTAGAAGGGGAGAAAGGAACATGTTTCAACTTCTGCTCTCTGAATTTTACTACTACATCTGACTTTCCCTTGTTACTAAAGCTGGTGGTGCATGCTTGTTTCCATGTAGGTTTCAGAGTGGATGAGTGTCAGAGGTCTCTGCCCTTTCAAGTCAGGAGACTGTGCTGTGCATTTGGATCTTATTGGTGTTGTGCATGGTTGGGAAGCTGCGGAGTGCTACTTTAATAACCTTACCGATGAACAGAAGAATGATAAGACTTCCGGTGCTCTCTTTAACTGTTATATTAGAGAACGCCTAGTTGAGAAGTCCCTAGCCCATTTTCAGAAAATGAAGGAACTTGGTTATGCTCACTGCACTCTTGTTTACAACAATCTCATGTGCCTTTACAGAAGTACTGGCCAACTCGAGCAAGTCTCTGACGTGCTATCAGAGATGAAGGAGAATGGTGTTACCCCTAATAACTTCAGCTATCGGATCTGCATCAATTGCTGTGGAGAAAGAGCTGATTTTAGTGGTATGGAGAAGCTTCTTGAAGAAATGGAAAGTCAGCCTTTCATATCAGTGGACTGGATCACCTATTCCATGATGGCTAATGTTTATATTAAAGCCAAGTTCAAGGAGAAAGCTCTTATTTTCTTGAAAAAGTTAGAAGATAGGCTACATAAAGATCCAATAGGTTACAATCATTTGATCTCCCACTACGGAAATCTAGGCAATAAGGAAGAGATGTTGCGATTGTGGGGTGTACATAAGGTTGTGTGTAAAAAGCAAATTAACAGGGACTACATCACCATGCTAGGTTCCTTAGTGAAGCTTGGTGAACTAGAGACAGCTGAGACCGTGCTAAAAGAGTGGGAGTCTTCTTGCCGCACCTACGATTTTAGAGTGCCAAATATCCTTCTAATTGGATATTGCCAGAATGACTTAGTTGATAAAGCCAAAACCATGCTGCAAGATATAGTCAAGAAAGGTCAGACACCAATCCCAAATAGTTGGGCTATCATCGCTGCAGGGTACTTGAATATGAATAATATGGAAAAGGTTTTTGAATGCATGAAAGAAGCTATAGCTGTACGAGGACAAAATCCAGCATGGAGACCAAAACCCCATCTGGTGTCAAGCATAAGTAAATGGATCGGTGACCAACAAGACGCTAGAGAAGTAGAGGCTTTCCTTGGCTCATTAAAGACAGTAGTTACTGGAAATAAAGACGTGCATGATGCCACTAGAAACACAGAAGCCAGTGGAATAGAAGAAGAGAATGAAAACGAAGAAATTCTTAGCTATGAGCAGAGCAAGTAAACTTCTGCCCAAGCCTGGAGGAACATGCGCCTGTCTCATTTTCTCTATTATCCACCTCCATATGCTTGGAGAAAACGGAGATAAAAAGAGTAAGCCGCACTGTTGTTACTGTTGAGGTTAGCTTTGTATACTGTGAACTTATTCATTATCTGTGCTTGAAGATATGTGAAGAGCAGTGAAGAACAATGGTACACGATTGCTGCAAGCTTGCATCTTGTACTGTCAAAATGAGAGGAAAAAACTGGCGATTTTGCAGCCTTGTTTGGATCGATCAGCATTTACCAGGTGTTTACAGTTATTATTTAGTTGTATTCGTTTTCACTCTAAAGCTAGAGTTTGAAAAAGATAAAGGATGTATTTTTTGAATAAACAGTTTTACAATTGCAATTGATTTGTTCGAAAAGATACGGTATGATTGAGACCTCAATAATATATCATTGTTACATGGTCAAGGAAGTCAAGATCCAGCTAAAATGAAATCTTGATAGTCTACTGAAATAATTTGTTGAGAATTACAAATTAAATTCAAGCTATTCGATATTAAATTATAATCTTAATGTTAATGGATATATATATATATATATATATACCTTTCATAAGTTATACTAATATATGTTCAGTGAGAATTCAACAAATTTATATTTATGATGCATTAAATTATCCTTGTGTGATACATGATAATTGGACATTCTGCCTTTTGCACTTTTCACAACAATTGAAGTCGTTGATATGTCGGGCCTGTGGTCCTTGGTACTGTCCTTTTACTTCAGCAGCGAGTTTCGAAATTTAAAATTTATGAAGGGATTTTAATTTTTTAACATTATTGAATTTTATATATATTTAATAAATTTTTAAAAATAAATATATATTTTAAATGAAAATCGATGAATTCGATCAAATTCGTAAGCTGCTCCGCCCCATTGTTATATTATTTCTACTAATAGCAAACTATCTCCATATTTTTCGGTGATGGGAAATGTATCTACTCTTCGGCGGCTATTTTTAGTACTCCTTTTATTTTCTTTTTAAAATTTAAAATAGTGGTGGAGGGGTCGGGATAAAATATGTTCTTAAAATTATATGGTTTGATTTAGAATAAAATATGAATTTTTTCGTCGGAAAGAGTAGCTCCTGTGATATAAACCCTTCACCTCTAATTTAAAATTATAAATTTGAGTCACCAAGAAAATTAAATTTCTTGCTACCCTTTTCGAAAGCTCTTCTTCTTAATGATTTTTGAAGAACAAAGATTAAATTGTAAAAAGAATTATCTAAAATTATCTATTATGTGTAAACAAACATATGTTTTATATTATTACATTCTGTATATCTTATTTTTAATTCAATAAAACATACAACTACAATGAAAAATACATATATTAAAAATATTATTTAATCTCATATTATAATCCCACGTTATAATCTATCTTTTCCTAACAGTTTTTATTGTCGGACGCCTACATATAAAAGTCCAGATTTTTGCAGTGAATATCCTCTTTTTTATTATTAAACTAAAAATGTTATATGATCTATTCTTGGAAAAAGTGAAAGCTTTTCTTAATTTTTTTTAAAAAAACACCCATCTCATAGTTTATTTCCCAATTCATATTTTCTTTCATTAAAAATGTTGTTACACTACCTATTTTTACAGAAAAACTAAATTTATTTCCATAGTAATCATTCTTCTTTTAAAGTTAAAATTATTAATCAATCTAATTACAAGAATCTATAGATTATTGGTCAATACTAGCTCCTTATTTCCTATAAAACATTCTCATATTTATTCAAGTTATTTCCTAATTTAAAATGAAACTGTTCTATGTTAGTATAATTTTGGCATTTTTTTTTTCTTATCAAAGTTTTGCGTTCACACACAGAGATGGATCTAGATAGTTGATTAATGAGTTTAAATAAACTCCATAGTTCTTTTTCAGATCCTAATTATTAAGCTTGAAACGTTCATAGAAACTCATAAACTTCAAATTTTGAACTCGTTACTAACATATCTTATCAACAACTTAGATATCTTGAGGGGTAATTCTTGTATTATACAAACCTACAAGGGTATTTCTAAACTTTTGCAAGAAAAAAAGGAAAATAAAAAATAAAAATGAAGCTCAAAACCAGTCCACTTTCACCTGTTGGCACTTTGTCATTAGATTCTGTCCTCTTACCCTTAAAAAAATATCCAATACAATCTTTGTCTTAACACTAAATAAAACTTTACATTAAAAAAAAAAAAGTAAACATTTTTAATCAGAACTAGTGGGACTAATTACTGAATTAGCAGAAACATATTCCCATAAACCCCTGTCCCTTTTTCACACTCCTTTTTTGCTTCTTTCTTCACACTCTTCACTTCCTTTTCATCTTTTCTGCAAAAAAAAATCCCATTTTTATGAACCCTTTTTTCTACTTCATTTTCAAGATTTGAAGAATTTTTATAGAGATTTAGGTGTAGTGGAAATGAGAGGACCTTTAGGGGCTGTAATAGGGAAGTACCCTTCAAGTGATGGTGGGGTAGCTGAAAAAGGGGATGGAATTATCAAACACAACAGGAAATGTAGAGATGTAGTGTTTCTTGTTATCTTTATTGCTTTTTGGGTTGCTATGATTGTTAATTCCAGCTTTGGATTCAACCAAGGAAACCCATTGAGGTAAAAAAAAAATGAAAAAAATATATCAAGAAATGAAAAAGTTGCAATCTTTTTTGCTATTTTTGCATACCCTAAGTGTGTCTGTGCTGTTTTTGGCATTTTGATCTGTTAGTTTAATGTATTTTGTGTAAGGTGTCCATTTTTGTTCATATCTGTGGTAGTGTAATGTGGGTTTGATTTACTTTTCTTTGAAAGGTTAGTCTTTTGTTGTTTTGGCTGAATGTAAATTTTAGATGTTGCTTTGTTTTTGTCTTGCTGAGGTACGAGGTTATCTTCTTTAAGACTTAACCTTCTGAAGGGTGTGGAAAAATGCACAAGTGTAGCCACAAGTTGAAAAGAATGTTCTTTTTTGGCTCTTTGTTATTGAGATTGTCATTAAAAGAGCCTGATTTTATGGCCAATGTTATAAGTTAAAGATTGGTATAGATAGGTAAACTCCTTGTTTGGAAACAAGGAATTGTGTGACAAGTTCTTAGAGAAAACATACTTATATTTACTTAAGAGGGTTGATTACTCAGATAGCCACTCAACTAATTGTTATTATCTCATAAAGAATACACCTTTCTTCTTAGACTTCAATTTTCTTCAACAAAGAAAGTGACTTTCCGAGATAATAATTATTAGTTGAGTGACCATATGTGAAATCAACTCAAGAATGTTTTGCATCTAGCCTCTTACATATGGCCTGATTCATCTTTTCATGGCTAAACATGTAGAAATTCTTTTTGATAATATGTCTTCAATGATATCTTTCAAAATTCTGGTTACACTACTGTGAAGGGTTCTTTTTCACTAAATGGAATTATATTATACAAGCTTTTCAGCTTGTCCATGCGAAAAAAGAAAAAAGATCTTCCTTTTTTCAATGGATATACTTGTTCACTCATTTGTTGTATTGCTGATGCATCTGTTTTGGCTTATCAGGCTAACATATGGGCTGGACTATAAAGGCAATGTTTGTGGTGATAGACATGCCGATCCTGATCTTCGTGAATTGGAACTCAAATACTGGGTGAACCCAAATCAAGTTTATGAAAGTGGTTCAAAGGATAATCAGGCCAAACTTTCTAATGCTAGAACTATTTGCTTGATGGACTGCCCTATCCCATCTGAAGATTCTCTAAATTGGGTGTGTGACTATCCAGAAGGCGAGGTTCGTCTGTCAGTAGATGACTGGATCGATAGAAATTATGATTATTTTGCGGACCTTACTCCAGACCTAAGAAACACTTCACTTCAGCTTCAAGGTCCCTGCTACCCTGTCATATTTCCAAGTGTTAATGGTAAGTGAAAGTATCATTTGCGGCATGATATGTCAATCACATTGTTTGCTGAGTACTTTTTATTGATTTGGGAACCAGCTTAATTAAAGGTCCTTTTTGATGATTTCAGCTCCCCACCTGATAAAATGGAACATACCCCCCACCCCGCCCCCCCTTTCTCTATCTGTTGGAAGTTCAAGTGTTTTGAGATGTTTAATTTCTCTTTCAATATTCTAACCTTTTGTGACAGTTTATTGGAGCTGTCAGCTTATCGCCCGTGCATCAAATGTATCTTTGCGACATTGGAAGGAGATGGGTGGTGTAAACATTGTTGAGGACATTGCAGTTGATAAGTCTATCCATGGCTTAATTAACTCTCGATCTTTGGTCTTAAAGGTTGAGTGACTGGACACTTCTCTTGTTTTGCTTGTAAAGTACTCAGCTAGAATGTTTCCATTGAAACTTGCCGGGAGAAAATGAGACCCTCAATAGTATAGTTGTAGATTGCTCATTTGATTGGCTGTAGCTGACATTTTCTCTTGGAACTGCATCAGGATACATAACCACATGTAAAAAAAATTGCTTTTCATATCCACAAATTCTGTGAATTCTTTAATTCAAATGGTAAAAGTGTAACTCATTTTCATAAATAACAAATGTGTTTCATTTGACCTGTGTGTCAATGGTCTAACGATGACTAAAACAAGAGAACACTGAAATACTCAAGTAACACATAGTCACATATTATAACAATGTGCCTTAATTAGTTAATTGTATTCTCTATGGTATCACATTTTTTATTTAAGAGTTTGAAATTCACATTTGAGTTACATTTTCAGAGATATGTAGCTGATGTTGGCAAGTCATGGGGAGTGTTGATTGTTTGTGGAGGAATTTTGCCAGTTTTTCTATCAGTGATATGGCTTTTGATGATTCGTCACTTTGTGGCTGCAATGCCTTGGATAACTGTCGTCTTCTTTAATGGCCTCATAGTTTCAGTCACAATGTTCTACTATCTGAAAGGTTAGGCACTGTTCCCTAGTGCTTTCCCTCTGTCGTTACGTAGTAATTGTAAGTCATGTCAATTTTCAGTTCTATGTCCAAGTTGTAATTGAGATGTAGTACCCTCTGACGAACTTTATACTTTCTATTATTAGTTCTATGTCCAATAGTCTCGTAGCATTGTTAGTACTTGTGATTCTGGCTTTTTTATTTTTCACACCCCCTTCCCTGGGTTTAAAGAAAACTAGATGACCTTTGTACTAAGAGTGATTCATGGGAAACATTACTTCTTTCCTTTTTCTTCCATTTTCCCTTCTCCATGGAGTTAGTCGAGGTGCGCAAAAGCTAACCCAAACATCACATTTATCAAACAAAAATTAGTAAGAAGGCCGACAAGATGCCTATTGTTTAATGTATGCTGCACTCTTTTGCGCCCATTCACCAAGATAGATACTTTTCCTGATGTAATCCTTTCTTTCTTTTTGATAAAGCTCAAGTCTTTCTGTCTTATGCAAAGATCCTTCATTTTATTTTTCCTACAGTATGTGAAGATTTAATCGTAGTTCTGCATTATATCTTATGTTTGTTGTGTAATTGAACATCATATATTTCCATTGAGTATACTAACAAAATTATTCTTCTTTCCTGTCCAGCTGGATGGATAGGGAACGACTCTATCTCGCCCATCATTGGTGAACATGATCCGTATTATCATGTATCTGCAAGGGTATGCTTGCCTTTTCAGTTTCATCATTCTCTATGTAATAGTTTACTTTTAGTTTGCTGTACCGTTAAATCAGATTATCTGCTTGGTAGGAAATAAGTCATCTCCATGCTGCTGCTGTTATCATGACTGCTGTAATGATTATTTCGGTCTTGTCATCCATCGCTATAGTGCGACGTATCCTTATGGCTACTTCAGTCCTGAAGGTAAGTCCATCTCTCCACCTTTCTGAGCCTTATGGATAGAGTATAAAGCTTCTTATCTCTAGATATATTTACTTAAAACCTGAGATTATGAATGATAATCTTAATTGCAGGTAGCTGCTAAGGTCATTGGAGAAGTACAAGCATTAATAATTTTCCCCATCATTCCATATGCTATCCTAGCAATCTTCTACATGTTTTGGTTTTCAGCTGCTCTTCATATTTTTAGTTCTGGACGCGTTGTCCAGAATGATTGCAACACCAACTGCTGTGCTTATGATCTTAAATCAAAAAGGGTGAGCTGTGATCGTTGCTGCGGTTACAGCATCCAGTATACTTCTCATATTGCTGCTGCAATCTTTTTCCATTTGTTTGGCGGATTTTGGGCTACTCAGTTTATTGTGGCAAGCTCTGCAACGGTCATTGCAGGCTCTGTCGCTACATACTATTGGGCTCGAGGTGGAACATCAGTGAGTCATAAATCCTCCTCATTTTTCCAGCAATGCTGGTCAAAAACCAATTGCTGTTACTTTCTAGACAGATTCATTTCAACAAACCTACGAAGTCCATCGAGTGGATGTTTTTGAAAACATATATATATGTAGGAATAAATTCATCTTGACATTCCAGAACATTCTGAATTTCTGCTATTTCTTCTCATAATCATGTTTGTCTTTTGATACTTGTATGCAATCAACTTCAGTAGCCAGCTTCATATATTTTTCAGATGAAAAAATTTCCTGGTTTATTACAGAGTATTTCGGTATGCACTTGTGACTGATCAGCTTACTTTTGCAAGTGCAGCCAGAAATTTCATTTCTCCCAGTGCTCTCCTCTATGAAGCGGCTTGTACGTTACAGCATTGGATCCGTTGCTCTTGGTTCTATGATTGTTTCATTTATAGAGTCTATCAGGTTTATACTTGAAGCACTCCGGCGTAAACTTAAAGTTACAAACTCTGCACCAGAAAGTTGGTTTGGAAGAATGGTATATAATTCCTCACAATGTCTCCTGCGGTGTATTGGTTGGACTATCAAATCTGTGAATCGTAATGCTTACATCTTGGTAAGAGTACAAAATGTTGCAATCCCATTCAATGTTCCTCAACTTCTCGTTAATTCAGAATGTTGAATTAACGAGAACATGCCATCATTGTTACACATGATCTAGATTTATAGTGATTATCTTAACAGCATCAGAAATGATGGTGTTTGTGATGCTTTGCAG
The DNA here is from genome assembly GCA_029582445.1 of Solanum paucissectum. Taxonomy (NCBI): domain Eukaryota; kingdom Viridiplantae; phylum Streptophyta; class Magnoliopsida; order Solanales; family Solanaceae; genus Solanum; species Solanum paucissectum. The sequence continues at coordinate 23,026 of JAJONZ010000060.1, forward strand.
ATAGCAATAACAGGAAAAGGCTTTTTCAAGTCTTCTGAGATTGCAACTGATCTCATTATCAGTAACATTCTTCGGATTGGGAAGGTGAACGTCATTGGTGATGTTATTCTCTTTCTTGGGAAGCTGTGTGTCAGTCTTGCAAGTGCACTTTTTGCTTTTCTCATGTTGGATACTCACAAATACAACATTGGACATAACAAGATCTCGTCTCCAATATTCCCGGTGCTGGTAAGTCTAATTCTTTTGGATGGATTTTTCATTTATGCAGATGCAACTATCAATTTCACAAAACTGAGAACTAAGAAATAGCCCAGATCCTTTGAGGAGTTTATGCTACCACTTTAAATGATGCAACATAGAGAAATATAGAGAGAGTGAAGACCTATATTTGTGAACTTCCGTAGTATCATTTAGTAAAAGTGTTCGAAGATTTCACTTGATGAGTACTTATGGTGATGATTAAAAGGTTCAAATGAGTGTGTTTCCATGAATGTGGACACCCTGTTTTGACTTAAAGGATGTGCACGAGGTTTTGTAGCTTGATAGCTTTTGAGGAGCATGATTCACTTGAAAAGATTCATGCATGAGGTTCTGTAGCTTGACAACATAGATTGATAACTGTGAGGATTGGAGACTTCCAAGCTCTAGCAATCGCGGGACAATGTAAAACTGCTTACTCAAACTGACAATTGTAGGATTATAAAAAATTGAATGCGTACCAGCAAGAAAATGCCACTTAGACAACTCCTGGAGTTTTAAGTCTTTAAGATGAACTTCGAGGGAGGACATCTAAGAGTCTGTTTGGCCAAGCGGTTTGGAAGCTATCCAGTATGAGTTTTGAAGTTGGATGATGAAACTTCTTTGAGTCTTAACTTTTCTTCTGTATCTTTAAGCTTGATTCCTGTTTCTAATGCAGGTGTGCTGGTTTCTTGGATACGTCGTGGCAACTCTCTTCTTTGCAGTTGTGGAGATGTCAATTGATACTATAATACTTTCATTTTGTCAAGATTCAGAGGAGCATCAGGGAACTGCTCAATACGCCCCTCCGCTTCTTCTCGAGACATTGAATGACCAAACTGAGATGCAAAGGCTTACACAGTGATCAATGATATCCCATGCATTAGCTTGAATTATTATCATTTCAAGTGTTAATGAATGGATGATCACTTCAATTTATTCTGTGTTTTTTTATCAGTTCCTTTTCTAACTTGGTTTTAGTTATTTTTGATAGAATTTGTATCTTCTTTACATGTAAATAAGTTTAATTCTAAATTAGATTGAGTGTCCACATTTTGTCAATCACAAGTTTGCTTTGGCACTACAACATGCGATTTTCGGTCGTTCTCCTACAATGGTAAGTTGTAGGAAGCTAAGATACTTTAGTAAATGCTTATAACTTTATTGGCTATTCGGGAATTAACACCCACTGCGTCCATAGGAATGTGGACTGGAAGCCCAAACGGGAAAGAACTTGAATCCGATACCATATAAAGATACGACACTTGGGCCTAATTCAACCCCAAAAGTTAGCTCGTAAGAGGAGGTTTGCACAAGTCCATAGAAGTAAACCACTAATTCATTCCCAACCGATGTGGGACTGACTGTAATCCACTCTAATGCAAGTTGCAAACTATAATGGAGCACAACTATATAAGTAGAGTATATTCTAAGTTGGAAACAGAAAGCAACATGCATAGGCAAGTCAAAGCCATTGCATGTTTCATCTACTGTACTTTTGACATCAATTTGCAAAGTATTAGTCTTTACCAAGTAAATCGGTGCCTAAGCAAAACTTGTTCACCGGCTTGAGAATTAAGAAGAAAAGCTGAAGGATCAAATATAAGTCTTTTTGGCAGCAAGGCCAAGGTTGTTCCTTGTGGTAATGAAAAATGCAGAAGCATTTCACAAGATCCAAGTTGATACAGAATTCATGCTTTAGATCAATTATCTCTTCAGTGATATATTTATCGGACTCTGGCAGTTGATTTTTTAGCAAAAGTCATTTTCCTCGGATCTATCACATCCACTCTTATCACAAGCGCTGTGCCATTTTCTTCCTCCGTCCATGGTATGGAATCCCTCTCCAAAAATTTAAGTACCTGTTTACAAATATCTGTCTCATACTTCTGTTTGTCCAATGTCGATTCAAGTAGCTAAAGAAATGAGATGTACTAGACATAGAATGGAGAAAAATAATTCAATTGGTCATACTATCTGGGATATGAAACAACAGAGATCGAATAAGTTCATAAAGATTTTTTTTTTAATCCTACAGCAAGGGAGGAAATAATTTTTTCTTAATCCTACAGCATGGGAGAAAGTCTCAACCCTAACTTATCCAAAGTCCTATACAGAGAATATTCGTGATCAAAATAATGAAAATGAGAAGAGTCAACACTAAAACATTCCCTAAACCACAATTGTTTCTTATATGTACATTTTGAAATAGATTATATAATATAGTATTTATTTCCTAGACGAAAGAAACAATTTGGATATCACATTAATTTTCGTAACTTATACTAACTGACACCTCTAGTAGAGTTCTAGAAGGTGCTTGACTGTATAGTTAAATACTGTCCATTCAGCAGTGTTTCGACGTCAGAACATTGTGGTTTTCACATTTATGAAAGATGTAGATGGAATTTCCACTTTCATATTTTAGAGGTGAAAAGATAAACTGGCATACACAGCTTAATTGCACTTAAACTTCCCATATGTCAGATTTAAGGTCTATTATCTTCTTGAGTTGCCAATCTGGAATGAATTGTTTAGACTTAAGGCCAAATTTTCTGAACCATCTAGATTGTTTAAAGGTGTCATACCGTGTATAACATGGCAGAGGCAGGAAGAATAAAAAACAACCATTTTCTTCAAAAGTAATTTGTAGATCCTGCCACTCTGATTAATAAGATATCAGATAAAATTAGTACAGGGTATTCTAAGCAATTGTCCTACGCTGGAAGATTACAAGTGATGTTGCTGTGTTGTTCTCCATTCATAACTTCTGGGGTATGGTGTTTATACTGCCCCAGAGTGTGTTGAAAGAGGTTGATAGAAGATGTAGGATGTTCCTATGGGGGCAATGAAGAAAAGAGGAAAGTGAGCCTTGTAGCTTGGGATACAGTTTGTGTACCTACGGATAATGGAGGCTTTAATATCAAGGGCTGCAGAATCTGGAATCTTGCATAAGTAGGGAACTGTTATGGCAATTGGTGGTGGATAAGGACTCACTAAGGGTGACATGAAGGATGATTCCACAGTTTGGGCTTGGTATACCCAGGGGAGATATAATCTTACACCTGGAGGAAGGTACTCAATCTCTAGAAGCTACATGACATTGTAGGGGAACAAAGGAAAATGGGTACTGCAGAACAGAGATGAAACAATGTTGCACAACCAAAACACAGACTTATTGTTAGCTAGCAGAAAAGGAGACTTCTTCAGCTAAACATTCAGGTGGATGACCTGCACTGCTGTCTTTGTGGATCTGCTGATATGGAGACATCTCAGCATCTGTTTTTTGAGTGTGACTGGTTTAAAAATGTAAGGGAGGCAATGGTACAGTGGATGGGCATCATTATTCAGACTGGCAATGTGAAGCAAGTGCTGACAATCATTAGAAGGAAGCATTGGAAGTTAATCCAGAAGAAGATAGTAGCTGTTGTGTGGGGGGCAATGGTCAATTATACTTGGAGGGTCCAGAATTGGAACCTGTTCAAGGGACAAACTGTACATATAGAGAGGGCAATTACACAGAGTAAGGAGGAGTTAATAGACAGATTAAGTCTACCTTATATACAGAAGAAGTTGGATAGATCTAGGGGGTTAAACAGAGAATATACATGTAACTAGACTCGTTTTTGAGGCCTATGATCATCTTTACCTTCATAAGAGGTGGAAATGGCTAGGTGCTCTTAGGCATGTATTCTATGCTGATTTGGTTTGTCAATAGTAATATTTACAGCGTTGCCCCAAAAAATTGTAGATTACAATTTTCCAATTGTCAGTAACATATACCCGTGAGAAAAACAGCAGCAGATAGACCAAATTATTCAAACATATCAGCACCAAAAAAAGAAGAAGAAACAAGCCATACCAGACGCTTCCGGGGACCTTTGGCTTCTTCAGCAGTGATCCCAACTAAGATTTTGAGATATTGAATAGCTGATAGAAGGAAAGATATCAATGTCATTTTTATATAAAAACAATTGACGAAGTCCTGTAATGACGATAACCTACACGAGAATCCACAAAGAGAAGTCAACTGAAGTTTGAGTAAGCGCACTGCATCCTTTGGCTCCAAATCGTGAAGGTCTAGTGTCACAATTTCTTTGCTGGAACTGCAACTAAGGTTGGAGCATTGGGTAAATACAAGCCCTGTAAGTAACATACATGAGTAGAGAAGGAAAAGAGAAAGGAAGCCAGATTTCTGCCTAACCTGGTTTCAAGAAGCTTTTGAGAGGATTGTTCATCCGTCACTTGCGCCTTCGTCATGAAAAATTGTCCCTGTTTCGTGAGAAGATTATGAGTAAAATGCCAGCACACCACCATAATGAAAATTTAAACAAGTGGATCAGCCAAAGCAAGGTCAACTTTATGGGAAGAGAACAGTTTGCACAAATTGGACATTATACCCAGCATGAATTTGGAGCTTTTTTTCTTCTTTTTCCCGTGATAGGTGATGTTATGAGTATTTTCTCTTCCATTGTGCTAGAAGTGAAAGCTGTCGATGAATATTAAGAACTTGAACCTGGCATGTTACTTTGCTTTTTACAGTGTTTGTAGGCTAACTTGAAGCTAAAACCTCCCTTGATAGGTGTAAAGCAAGAAGCAAGTAAAATATTTGGATACTTTGAAGGAAGTTGACAAAATGCTCAGACTCTGACCACTTAACGGAGCTAAGATAGTAACTCTACACCACCTACTCAACCGATACCAATCAGTAGAATATCTCATAGAGACTAGAGAGGCCAGTTATTTCTTCACTAATATTTTCAAATACAAACAGTGAAGGACATTCTACATAAAGGAACAAACACCCTACCTCTTCCAGGAATTTGCGTGCCTTATCATGATCTCCTTTGGAAAATGCTTCAGAAGCCTGGAAAACAATTTAAGTTTGTAATACCAGTCATGATTTAACATACTAAACTTTCTTCTTCTCGCTCGACACAGAATGAAGCATCTTAATGGTATTCAGATCATGAAACAGTAGAAGAGAGGTTTCCATGACTCACTGCGTTATAGTACTCTTTCATTGTAATCCAGTACTCCTTTACAGCTTTCCGAAGAACTTCGTAGCTTTCTTCATCCTCCTCACCATCTAAAATTGAAGTTCAAGAGGTGTTTACATGAGAAAATGAAGCAAAATAGCTATCCTAAAGGAGTACTGGATAGCTACGAATATCCATGCAGAAATTCAATATTTGCATACATCCTACCCTTCCCAAACCCCACTAGTGGGATTTACACTGGGTATGTTGTTTTTTTCACCAGTACGTATAATATTCTAATATCTTTTCTGTGAATGAATAGGGTACTTCGAGGTTTAAGTCTCTGTTTCCAAGGGAATTTTGTAAGTGTATACCTAAGACAGGAGTATACTTGCACTTGTTCCAGGCCGACATCCATATGGTTCGATACGAATGGATGTCTTTATTGGTCCAGTTAAGTTAAATGGTAATTTCACTTCCATAGAATAAAGCTCAAGGTACCTCAAGAAAAAGAGGGGGAGCATTTTTCTATTTCTTACTTGCTCCAACATATAGAACTTATACGATTAAGAAAAGAAAAAGAAAAAAAAAAGTTCTCCAGTTTCTGGCTGCCAATGGCAGATTCAACTGCAAAAAAAAATCTTGCCATACAAGAGTACAAAATCAATAGAAAAAAAAGGCAATTAAAAAGAAGATATGAAACCTTTAAAAAAAGCCAAATGTTACCATAAACACGTTTTCATCTGTCCAACACAAGTAATAAGCAGTTGGTGCTGCTTACTTTTTGCATCACTTTGTGGAGTCCTGATAAGAATCTGGCGTTCTAAAGTCTCCTGTAATGGTTTATCTACAACGAGATTTAATCGACTAGACTTCCCAACTTCCTTCACCGGACGAATCACTTCATCCACATCATCATATCTTGAAGTTGCAGGTACATCAAACAATGCATGCAGAACTTCCTTTTGAATCTCATACCTTTCCTGCTCCTTCATAGATAAGTTGAGCCCATTTTTAGTCTTCTCATTTGCTTTGGAACTGCATCAGCAAAAATAAAAGGATGACCGTCAATCCATAACAACACCTTGAAAATCTACGAAATCAGTTTAACCAAAAAAAAAAAAGAGTACTTCCTGGACACTAAAATTATAGTTTCTGGAGGACAAAGTACCGGATGGCTGGATCTGTCATTGAAGATGTCTCTTTTGATGCAACTGATGCAAAATCTGAACTCTCCACAGACTGTTATATTAAATTAGAGAAAGCATAGTAAGTAAGGAAATTATTTTATGTGATATAAACAATTTTTAATTGCATATGGAACTATTATAGAATTACCATTAAAGATAGGTGTAATACATAGATAGCCCCCCTAATAGTCTAGATATTCCACTTAGCCCCTTCAACAGAGCCTAGTTTCAGTTGAAGTATATCTATTGAACACATTACGCTAATCTGGCACAAAAGTGTTGTGCACTTACTATTAAGCGTGCAAGTGCTGTAAAATTTTACTTTATATTTTTTAAGTAACTTTTTCCTTTTATCTCTTGTTCTTCTTTTCAAATAAAAATCCCCCCCCCCTCCTTCTTCTTCTCTTTCAGGTGGTCTGCCACCCGACCACCATTTTCAACCATCATAAACCTCTGCTATATCCCACATGTTCTATAAACAATCATTTTTCTCATGACTCCAGTCCATAAATTATTATGCAAATGCTAAACTAGAATATTAGATTAAATAGATGAACAAAAAGGTTCGCCAGAGATAATTTTTTCCTGACAAATATCCATAAAAGTTTCAGCCAATCTTCATACTTTTCGAGTCGGGCAGAAACTTCTGGCGGAAATTTTTTTGAAAGCAAAAGGAATAAAGAGAAAAATGAGAAAAAATGGGTGGAAAGCAATGGGGGATCGAAGGAAATTTCTAAGGAGGAAGAAAGAGGAAAGGGAGGGTTGAGTGGGCAGGGGTGCGTTATAGAAACTAAGCTTTTTCTTTTCTTTTAATGATTGTTTGAGTCCATATGCACATGTCATGGTTTTATTTGTCTTTCTGCCACATCACATGTGTGTGAGTTGCATAGCTTTTTTGTTTAAATTGGGTCGGAATGACACTTTTAGTATAGGTAAGGTGTTCAAATGGTCATAGGTTGAGTTTAAGTGGTTAAATAGAATATCTGGACTAGTTTAAAGGCCGTCTAAATATAATGCCTGAAAGATAGTTTGTGATCCTAACTTTTAAAAATAAATTCTTAGTGCTGCAGCACCTCAGGTAATAAGGGATAGGAGAAGAGTGGTTGGTTATCTATTCCCTTTAATTTCAGAGACGGGGAAATCTGGTCTGACTTAACTTAGCAGTATAGTAGCCAACAAAATACAAAAGTAATTCCTAGAATTCAAAGGAATGGGGATATTTATATGGTGAATGAAATGAACATTATTAATCTTGGAAGCTCTTTTTACAGCTAGACGCAATGTCAAGTAGTTTAGGCGGACTGCATCACTACAGATCCAAAACTGTTTCCAGTTCTAGAGAAGTTACCTCATAGAAACCTATTTTTTATGAATAGAATCCCTTACAAAATTACCTCCCAAAAGGAATACACTGCTCATTTTTGTTGTCTGTAGTCACATCAGTAGGTTATTTACCTTGAATCTATTTTTTGAAAATAAATTCTAGTGCATATCTGGTCTTTGGCTGTTCTGTCAAGATATCAACCTACCATGAGGATTTGTATAGATGTGGAACCCTTTTCTCAAAGCAAAACTGATCCTTAGTACAGTAGTAACTCCAGTCATTAGGACTTTTCTCAGGTCAGGTGACAGAGTGAGCATGGTGGAGAGAACAAACTGGGTGAGGAGTGAATGGGCTAAGGGGGAGGAAAAGGAGAATAGAAGAGAAAGATAAGACACTATCCTTTCCAAGAATTTTATTGTGAAAAAGCTATCTCATTTTCCTTCAAGAGCGTGGCTAGGAAGCAGATTGCCTGACTAAGATCACTATCATTAAATAACTGTTCGCTTGTAAGTGATGTATCTAGTTTTACAGCAGACATGAGCAACACCAAGTGACATACAAGAAAACTTACTTTCTTGACGCCTATATTTATAATATCATCACTCTTTCCCAAAGTTGATGCGGACATATCTAGCAGCTTATCCATACACTGCATATTCAGAGGAAAGGGGGTGTCATATAATGAAAATGCAAGGTTAGAGCGATATATAAATCTGTGTAGAGAAGTAAACCAATCTATGTCTAGTATGCATGCAAAATTTCTGAAACGAAAAGATAGAAGCACCCAAGCAGGAACTAAAAAATTGTTGTCAGGCTGATATATTCAGAATCAGAAGATCAAACAGCAATAGCCGAGCATTGTCTTTTCTGCTTAGCATGAGAACTAAGCTTCTGCAAGTCTAGCAACAACCTGGCCTCGTCCTTCCGGCAACTATGTATGATTCCACACATGCATTGTGGTTTCTCGCCATGAAAGTTAACCACAGTTAGCAAGAAATTCATTCATCGGTTCCTAAATCCACAAGCTAATTTTAGGTACATGAGGTAATTACTTTAACTGTGATAGAGGCTTAATAGCTATTTAGATAAGTAGAATGGAGCATAATTTATTTTCTAGTTAAATGTGAACTTCATACCACATACATCAAAACTGCTTAAAATTAAGCCACAAAATCCAAACCACCGGATTAACTTTGAAAAGGACCTAGAAAAGCGTATAGCCGATCACAGTTTGGACACAAATCAAACAAAACACAGGACTTACTTTCAAGATTTCATAGGTAATAATAAAAGGGAGTCGGAGAATAGGCAGGCTAGATGGTATCTGCAGGTGCTTAGAAGAGCAACTTTCACATATATGCTTAGCATATAACAATGTGGTGCCAATTACTGAGTAACAGCATACAGAGTTAAGTGCAAACATGCATATGCTGAATGTAAACATAAAATTGAGCCAAATATAATGTTAGCATTTGATGCCTCGAAAAACACATATAAAGTATACAAAGTGGTTGAGTTGATATCACTAACCTTGTTCAGATCATAGCCGCATTGACCTGCATATCCAACAACACCAAATTAGGAAGGAGATTATCCAAAAGTTGTGACAGCTCCTAGGAATTAGGATGCAGTTATAAGCTCATAGGAATTACGATGCAGTTATAAGGAAGAAAAAAAGGAACAGAATTTAAAGATATCTGAGACAAACTGAACAAGTGGACCATCCTCAAGTTGCATTCTACTTAACAAAATCAAGTCTCAAAACAGACTATAAAGAAACATTTAACCAACTTTTGCAAGTTTCATTAGAAGATCAATGAAAGAAGTGAAGAAAGAAATGACACAATTTCAGGTCCTTGAAAGTATAAGTAGCATTACTCCATATGTCAGCACTACTTATCAAGTAATCTTACAAACACAAGTGTAGACATAAGTAAAGTGCTCACCCACAACATCTCCAATTACACTCCTGTCAAGAGAAAATCCACTTCCGAGCATGTTGAAGAGGAACTCCTCTACACTGCTGGGCAGGGTTTCACTCATAGCTGCAGCACCTAATGGAGCTTTCTCATCCCTTAGCTCTGGGGTTAAAAAATCATCTGCGCTTAATTTCAGTGGCTTGATTCTCGTAGAAGTTTCTGTAATTAGTGGTCTATTCATCAGATAGTCTTTTGGGATCATGCTTGAGACAGTCCCCATAGACACTGATAATTTTTTTTGCTTTGATGACCTGGGACCAGCTCTCTTGGCATCAATCTCAGATACAGATTCAGAAGTCGATATCACAGAGTCCCCTACTTCCTCAAATTCAGAAGTCAGAGTAACAGAATCCTCTATGTTTTCTTCTAACTCAGAGTTAGTAGTTCCGGAGCTGCTAGGTTTCTGATCTCCAAGTATATCACCTGCAATAATTGGATCCCGACGTGCTTTACAATAAGCTGCAGCGATGTCATCGAGAGAGACAACAGATCCAAAGACATCAAGCAACTGCTCCAGGTTCTTGCTATCATCATCAGTAAACAAAATTGTTGAAGGAGGTGCTTCCATCTTCATCCTTGCAGCATAAGATGAAATAAGAACCGCTGATAAGAAGTAAAGAAGCAACTATATTGAGAACATAACTTATTAATCAAAGGCTTTGTAACAAATTGTAGAGTAGCAGAAACCACAAAATAAAGGAAAATGGCAGAGATTGGATGGCATAACAACAAGAGAATCCAACATTTCACGGATAACAGAACGTACAGAGAACCAATAGTTGTGACAGGAGAAAAGCAACTAATAACAATAGTAAAAATGGAGAAATACTACTTTTTGATAAGTAAAACGGAGAACTGCTACTAACTGGTTGTTTAGATCTAACTAACAGAAGCGATCAAAGAATCACTAGTCTACACAGTGTCATTACACTGCCATACACGTGTGTAAGTAAAATCCTTTGGTCTGAACAAATGATTTACAACTGAACAGACTAATTCACTTCTCATATCATCCACAGGCAATAGAATCTCTTTAGTAATGCCGAATTTTAAAACTATTCAGATGCAGCATAAAAGCACATTACCAGTCTAAATTTTCAACTTCCGAAGAAAATCGCAACAAAGGCACATTCCAAGTCTGACATCTCCACTTTCACGAAATTTGATATTCTTCCTCAAATTAATGAAGATTACATTAAGCATACAACTATCACCCCTGAAAAGATGCTGACACACTATAACTGAGTCTATTCCGATGAACGAAAAAAAGAAAAGCACTGCGAACTCCTAAACAATATTCATGAAAGGAATCAATACTAAACGTCTAGGTCACAAATTAAAATCAGGCATTTCATTCCATCACTTTCCACACCAAAACTTACAACTAACACAACACTGTACTCACACATTCATCCACACAAAAACAAAATCAATCTACGAAGATAACATCCAGATGAACATTCTCAGCTTGAAGTATAAACATCAAAACCTCATCCAAAAGCAACCAATTCATTCTTAATCATACTTCTACAAATGCTAAACAATGCGAAATCCAACTCGGTTAATACGAATTACAAAATCACTTCTGGAGAACATGCAATGATAGAAATCGAATCAAAATTTTCAGCCAACGGAAACAAAAAACAGTGTGATTGATCATTGAACAGAAAGAGAAACGGAATCTTACAATATAAACTTGATGGCCGATGATACAGAGAGAATGAGAGCCAAACGAAGTAGCTCTAATCAAGTGCGTTCTCGGTTCTCTCCATTCGCTCAAGTTTTGTTCACTCTTCAGACTCAACCTCTAGCTTTTCGGAGAAGGAAGAAAGGAGAGAAGAAGAAGAGTGAAGAGAGAGACAAATAAAAAAGCGTCTTTTCTAATTATTTGATGATGAATCGAGTCATGCTAAAAGTGCCTAAAGCAAATGGACAGGATTCTCAAAGTGTGTTTGGTATGTTTTATGGAATTTTATTTGATTTTTTTATTTATTTTTACTTTTGAGAGGTAGAGTTTTTCATATTAATTTTGATTTTATAATTTGGATTCGAATATGATATCTTTAATTAAATATGGATAAATAGTGTTATTATTCCACCATATTCAATAAATAATCACTTAATCTTATCGAGTTTGAATTTGATTAAAAATTTGGAAGATATTATTTAGACATTATTATTTAATTTTAAAAGAAATTGATATGTTCATTTACTTTGTGATAACTTAGTACATATTTATTAAGATAAAATATAAAAGTTTAGTCATATGAAATTTAGAAACTATTTATGCGAAGTTATTTCAAACTTATAAGCTTATATGTATTATGTGTATAACTTAAATTATAATTCTAAAATAGGATATTTATGCACTTCGACTCAATTTTGTGAAGGAGTAATGGGATGGTTGTACAAATCAAGGAGAATTCACTAGTGCATTTTGAATATCAAATAATAATTTCTTTTTAAAAAGTAAAATTTACTTTTCAAAAATGGTCAAAAGAACAACAAAATGTATACTACTTCTAAAGGTATAACATTGAAATATTGGATTGGTTTCGATTTTTTAATTTTTTTTAAAAAAGAATTTCAATTTGATTTTAAAAAGTTTGATTCTTGGTTCGCGTTAAGGTTTTGGAGTATCAATATTGTGATTAATCAATATATTGATCTATTTTATTACAAATATTACGATATATCCTCCAAGTGTTTATGCTTATTTTTTGTCTCCATTTTTCGTATATTGCAAAATAAGTTTTTTTTTTTTTTAATACACATTAATACATTATTGTTGATAACTTGATATTTATACTTTTTCATTCTTATATTTCTTCTCGAGATCACTTCTTCTTTATCAAGAACATTATAGTTATTAAATTTTGAAATCTTGAATTTTTTATTTAGAATATGGAAATTTCAATTTAATAGATTATTATTGGTTAAAGTCAATTAAGTGTTCCTTATTGGTTTTTAGTCGATTTAGTGATTCCTTATAATATTTCAAAATTTCATCATATATATTCGATAATATCTTTAAAGAATCTGAAAGGCATAATCCTATATCTTTGCGTGTTTCTCTGCGTACATACACATTATCATTGTCTCCACATTTTCTTGATCCTTAGAAAGTGTCCAAGAGGACAAAGTGGGCTACTTGATTTGATGTTTTCTTTTTTGCCAATAAATAGGTGATTTGATGATCATTTATATTGATGTTTGTAGGCTTTTGTTTCAAAATTGATAACGTTTGAGCATAATGTATTTTGCTACACTTTGAAATCAAAGCATCCTTATGTTTTGAAAATACTCCCCGTCTTTAAATTTGTTTGTCTGGTTTTTATTTATCACATAACTTTAGGAATAAAGAATACTCTTGAATCTTGTGCTTTTAATCTATAGATATGTAAAATATACTAAAATGTTCTTTAATATTGTGATTTTAAATATATCGTGAAAAATTTAAATTAAAGAGTTTATCTCGCTATTATTTTTTTTCCAGAAAGCGTTATTTGAACCCAATGCAATACCCATAAGCCCAAGCCCAAATTCTTCGCCCTTACCCGTTTGCCACTTACCACCCGGTTACTCTATCTCTGTCTCTCTCGATCCCGGCGAAATCCAAGCGTAGAATATCAGGCAACCGGCGGCAGGCGGCAGGCGGCAGCTCATTTCCACTGGTAATCCTCTATTCTTCCTTCTCCTGTTCCTTTTCTTATCAATAATCTCGCAGAAACTCAAAAATATGCATTAACGTATCAATTTTTTCTGAAGTATAATAGCTTATTTCTGATTTTTTGTAGTAGTTCCTACTGTAATACAGCACCGCCTTATTGCTTCCATGAAAATTTATCGTATCTATTAAAATTATTGTTATATTTTCATTTTTGAATGAAACATATGAAGTGCTCGCTATATTCCTAATGTTCCTTTTGCAAAATGATCTTATTTTATGATCTAAATGAAAAGTGTAAGCATTGGCATGAAAAAATAGAGAAAAGAGATGAGTGAGGAATAAAAACAGAAATAGCTTGAGATGTTAATCTTTTACAGTCGGAAACTATTTTTTAAATGATCATGTGGGATATTAGATTTTACTTGTGGGATTTCATTGACTATGTTGTTGTTATGATTCTGTGAACCGAGTGATCATCCAATTGGTGGATTATTTAGTTTGATTTACTATCTCAATTCAGCAGGCAGAGTATTAGTGATGGAATTTCGTAGACGCCTTTAACTAGAACCGGAGTACCTAAATGTCAGAAGTAAGGAGATCTGGAGATGGAAAATTGGATTCCTAAACCCCTTGACTTTCCAATACATATGTTTGAGCCAAGGAGAAAATCTCATAAAATTCGTCTTTGTTGTGTTGTTGTCTTAAAGTTTCTGTTTTTCGTTCCATCCTTCCTATTTCCTGCCTCTTAGCTTCTTTTTTTTGGTAGTGCTGTCTTTTATTCTTGAAGCAATTTTTTTTTATGTCCTCTAGTTCTTCATATCTTATATGAAATATTATACTATTTCACCCAGGAAAGGGGAAAAAATGAGAATCTGCTTCTTCAATTGATTAAATTTCCAATATGTTCATTTTGATTAATAGGTTTCGTACATGAAATCATTCACTATTTAATATCTGGTAATGGCATTGATTTTGCTGATCTGTTGGTCCCTTGAAGAACAATTTGACAGTGTCATTCTCTCACACACGAGTGTTTGCATTTCATTTAATTATGTTTGTTGCTCTCGTCTGTTTCTTCCTTTTTGAGCATTCTGTACTTTTACGAAGCCATTTTCTGCGAAATAGTGTGATCATATGGTAAAATGATAATTAGTTTTTTCAGTTTGCTCTTTTAGAGTAGAAAGTGAGGAAAGAAAACCAATTTAAACAGTAAGAAAATATTGAAACCATGTATACACCAGGGATTTCCAAGACTTAGAAATATGAAAATGATATGTCTCGTTGTACACCAGGTACATTGAACAATGTGAAATAAATTAGAGCTGGTGAAAAATTCACCTTCTAATATGTGTTTTCCTTGCTAAACTGGACTTTTCTGCTGCAGTTCTTGGTGGAAAATTCACATTCTAATACGTGCTCTCTTTGCTCCAGTCTTAGCTGATGGGATTTGGGAATAGAGGAATCGTTGCTGACAAATGGTCAGGGAGGCTTTTATGGGTCTGTGCAATTGGAAGTGCAATTGGTATACCATCAACCTTCTCTAATTTTTTCTTGAGATTTTCCTCTCTAGACAAGCAATGGTTATACTTATTTTTAGCATGTACTGGACTGGCAGAAAGTCAATAACTAACAAATTAGCTAGTATGCCAAGACTTAATTAATAATGTAATGCATATGAAATCTCCACCAGAAAGCTCTTTATTAAGCTAGAAGTACCTAGTGACTGCTAACTGCTTACCGTATTCATCCAAAAAATATTGCATGTTGTGGTGTTTATCAACTTATTGTGTTTGTTAAAATGCTTAAGGTGTTTGCGCTATAGGAAAAGAGCTTATAGGAAAAAACCCATTGAGCTTCAAAAAAATTACAAGGTAGAAGAAACTTTATATCTCTACCAGTTAAAACTTATGACATAGAGATCTTCCAAGTTAAGTGAAAACTTGTTCCTCGATGCACTATGTTATAATTTTGTTTTAATTTTTTCTTATATTTGGTATAACTAATCATCAACTATCTTTTTGCAAATCAGAATTGATTTACTGAAAAGTATGATAAATACTGAACCCCCCCCCCGGGTGAAGAAGGTTTTGAGGGGTGCCATGGGACATTTTGGGTTATGGATTGCTGATATGATCTACTTCCATTCTCAGTATGCACAATGACTCTCTTGACAAATGAAAATTTATGAATAGTTTAATGATACATCAAGATTTTGGATATATCTATGTGTTTACTGTGACCAATCTCTGCTGAGTGCTTAAATTATTTTTAGCTCTTCTGTTTGAATACTTGATGTTGTTCTTTATCTGTATCTTGCTTGTTAGGCTTCTATATGGTTGCTGTGGAAAGACAAACTCAGAATAGAGCAAAAATGATGGCTGAAGCACTAGCGGATGCAGGATCAAGTATAGATGCCAGCGAGAAAAGTTGAATATCATGGGACTTATGATAATGCTATACATTTTCATTAGGCGTCTTTTCGTATCGTTTGGTAGTCTGAGTCATGCTCTGGAAACTGTTCTGTTGTAATAATTACTAGCGATCCTCATAAACGGAAAGACATTGCTGAACAAATATTCGAGTTGGGCAATATGTATAATTGAAGTTAAGGACTTAGATTTAGAAGAAACTTAATTGATGGAGTTTGTAGCCTTTTAGACCTGCATAGGCCATGGCTGCTGCAACATATTAAAGTACATTGATGGTGTATAATCCTCCAAACTGTTGATGTATACAAGTTAAACTCTTTAACTATTTGACGAGGGAAAACATACAAGCTTTAAGATGCTCCATCTTACCTAGATAGCTCATGTGTGTAACTGATTATACAAGGGATACTACATAGAGAAACAGTTATTATAGATTTTTCAATCCAGAGCGTTTTGGGGGCAAATATTTTTGCAACTATAGAAACTATTTCTTTCCTACCTGCATATTTCTTTGAATTCATTCACATGTCAAACATCTTCAAGTATATATGTTATATGCGACGTTAAACAAACCTGCAGAAGTATCAACACCAACTTCACTTCGTATTCACTATAATGGTAATTGTTTATCCAAACCCAAATGTCCTCTAGCAGGCATTGAAGATGATCTTGATATTACTTCAGGTGGAAGACTTGGGGAAGTTGCGGAAGAAATAGAGGCACAGGGTCGAAGGAGAGGAGTACCAATACGACTTGAAGTGTCGTTAATTGTTACTGAATGATGATCCTCCATGACAGTTGTTGGTGGCTGTAACTCAATTTCTGTACCTGCACCATGCACTGTTCGAGGGCTATCAACCAACTGGTCATGATCATATTCCTCGAGGGACATCACGGTGCTTGTATCAGTGTGCACAGTTGAATCATCTGGGAACATACGCATCCTCCTTTTTCTTCTTGCTGCCTTTCCCCATCCGTGGATCGTTTCTCTTATTCTCTGTGGAATCAATGCAGCCTTATAGTTTGTACCCATCTGCAAAGAGGTAATATAATACATTCAAAGCTTTGTTCTTGGAAAATATTAATATCTACAATCTCATTTAATAGTCCGATTCACCAGTTTACTGTGGAAGTGCAACATGCAGAGTTACTAGCACAGTTGAAGTAGTTCGTAAAGTTTAACATTTCAACGATGATCAAGCAGATCTTATGATCTCTGGACATACAGTTGACAGTTTAAAGTAGACCACATTTACGAATGGAATAGCCTACTCATGATTTTTAACATATACCTAAAGAGAACAGAAAAAAGTAAAGCCCCTCCCCTTTCCCCTACGTCATCGCCCTCATTTACCTCACCCACTCCAGTCTCTACAATTTCCCATCTATTGGTGTTTGTTTGCCATGACTCATGAGGAAGAAGCGGAAAAAAGAAAGGAAAACGGAACTAGAAAATTTGAGACATGTCCTCCATAACCTTGAGGTGGTTATGAGAATATTGTAGAAGGCCAGAGAGGTAATGTTGTACAATGTCGAATGCTAACGAGAGGATCATACTTAATTCTGACTTCTCAATTTAGCTATATCCTTCGTGACATATACCTGTGTAACCAGGGCATAGAGTGGCAAGGTGCTATAACTGCAAAGGAATTGTCCAGCAAACCTGGGTGACAAACAACAGCATAGGTTTAGACCGTTGTGCTAAATAAATATACGTTGGTAAATCTAAAACCTTATACAATACATACAAATACAGTTTGTAATTAAACATACCCCATAATTAGTCGTAGATACACAAGTGTGTGATTCTTTATGAAGCATGAGTTATACCCAAATTGCCACTGGAATAAAGCGTAACTTCATCAAAACTCAGATATTCAGAACATTAGTGTCTACTACAAATGGAAACAAACATATGCATGTGGTAGAACATATTATCCAAGCACATGGAATAGAGAATATGGTTTTGTCTAAGAAAGTATTTAAGGGAGGAAACATGGTTTTGTCAAACTCCGAGAAAGAATTTGAGTTAAAAGGAAAAAATCGTTAGTATTTCAGGGAATGTGCCAATGTTGAATACTAAAGATTGCGAATGTTTAATACAGTTAAAAGGGAAATGCTTTGACTAGGTATTAAATGTTCGGTACAAACATACAGGAAAAAAAATTTAAGCTACGAGAAAGGGACCAGTGAACACCCAGAACCAAAAAAACGAAGCTAGCTCAAATGCATTCTGCAAGAGTAAGCATGCAAAAACAAGTTAGTGTATATAGACATTAAAGAAAGTTAGTAGATAGACGAAACAATTAAAAAATGAAGTATGATTGTACAAACAAACCTGGAAAAGGACAAAATGAATCAAGGACAAAAGTAATTCTGGTTTTTTGAACCAAAAAAGTTCGTCTCGTGGTTTTAGCTTGACCCTTGAGAATGAGCCAGTAATTGCAGCACTCTCCAATGCCAAGGTTGCGATTACATGCTGCAGTTTTGTACCCACGAGTAGTACAAGCTGCACAGAAGTACAAGTAAATGACTATTTATATCTTTAATCACACCCATAAGTTCATATAATATACAAGATAATTCAGAATGTAAGGGAAGAGATAAATATTAAGAAAGATGCCGCATGCAGGGTCACAGTCAAGTCTACCACTACACGGCAAGTCGGCCAGGAATAAAGAGAAAGGGAAATAGGCATTGCTTTATATACACAAGCATATATGTTCATGCATTTATGAAGAGTTTCAAAACATGATTGCAATGGAAGCACTTACAATGATAGGGATTAACGCTATCCAGAAATACAGATTCGATCCTGCATGTTAAAGTTCAATTGGTCATGCATGAGCTTGTGGATGGAGTTTAGTTTCACCAGAACACAAATGTCGGGGAGCAGAAAAATGCAAACTTATCTAATAATAAAAAACAAAAGTGGCATACGTTCCTCATTCCAAACAGTGGAGGATGAAGTACCTTTTACATTAAACAGCATAAATCCCACGACGAATCCCCAGAGAGGGCCACTACAAAGATACAACACAAAAGTTATGAGAGGAAGGTTCAATCAAGAAACCAATGATGGAAAGCAAGCAAGAACTGTTGTAATAATAGACTTCAAAGTAAAATTGCTCTACTCTAGTGTTCTCCACGACTATTGTGCTATCCAATGATCATTTATATGGACGGGGTGCACTGAACAAAAGATGATACATGAGCCACCGTAAATGGAGAAACAACTAGAAACAAAAAATCCTAAATTGATTACTCATTCCATAAGGAGCTTAATAACAGATTCAATGTACTTCCTCCAAAATTGTGCAAAGATTAAGGACCAAATTAACTGGAGAAAACATTACTTGGGCTTAATGCTAACTCAACAATTAGATGAGATTCACTTCTTCATCGAATCTTAGAACTAAACAAAATGAATTTCTCTCCACATTGGCCCACTTCTCTTTAAACAACTTTAAACTCTCTGCCTACTCAAAGAAGAGGATGAAAATGGGGAAGGAGTACTTTTATTCTTACCTTACACCAACTATTCTTTGGAATTCTTCTTCCATCGAGCGAATCATATAGCTGTGAAAATCATAGTTTGATGTAAGGTTGTGATTCTGCCATGAATAAGAGGAGAAAGGTCGTAACTAGTAATCTATAACATAAATCTGTATCATATATAGAGACACTCTTGTGATGGAAAAGAAAATCAGTGATACAAACATGAAGATAACTTAAAATGATCCCTAAACTAGAGTTCGAAATGAACCGGGCTTGCTATATAGCGTCCTAATCTTTTCGATTAACTAACACAGGCTTAGTTTCTTGTCTAGTTTTGAAAGACGGTGTCCTTTCTTGATAATGTGCATCAGTTGTAGATTTATCATGATTGTCTAATTCAAATTTCCTGCTCGTTAAACTGTGCTATGAGCTGCTTCTAATTATCAGATGATGTCTTTCTGTGACCTAGTAATTTCCTCAAAAGTAGACTAACAAATTTCACATCCTAACTACTTTTTAACTTCTAAGATACTCCACAGTACTGCCTTCAAAAGCATTAAAATATTTTACTTAATGTTTTGCAAGCTTAGTTCTTTCAAAATGTTAAAGCGAATTAAAGGGAAGTGGTTCATGCTTGGATCCATACCATGATAAAACCCTTGCGCAGAGTAAGGTAATCAGCACGAACAACTGTGCGGCCAAACTGCCGGAAGAAACAGGTCTGCGAAATTTGATAGAAATATACAAACTTTATACTCAAACCAATTTAGAAAGGGAAAACACCAATTTAGTCAATACGAGTAATTATGGGAACCACCTCATCCAAAAGCATAACTATTAAGAATCAAATATTTTATTTACTTACTTTGGATGAATAAATTATGTGAGGGCTAGGGAAATCAGAATCTAGTAAGAACTATATAAGAACTAACCACCCAAACAAGGAAATGGTTCCTGGCAAGTGGACTTGATGTGTGAACTCTGACAAAAGTAGACTGCCTTCGGAATGTCTTGGCTCTAGAAATTTCTGAGATAAAAAAAGAGTTCAGTTTCTTTTAGCTTTTTTTAAGTTCTATCAAAGTAAACAACATGATGGATTTCTCCACATTAAGCATTTCAAAGGAGCATAGATTGAGATTTTGAGACATTTCTAGAGAACAAATTGCTGATCTCTTCAACGAATACCAAGCAGGACTGAAATATATATTGCCCAAGTACACATGCATCTCCACCACCCAAAATAAAGGAGAGAAGCAAACATACCAGTTGAAGATAGCTACCTGATAGACACCAAGGTAGAGAAATTCTACATGCATTGATCAATAAAATACCAAGCAATAGATGTCTAGAAATTGAAATAAGTGGCAAAAACATGTTTGCTCCCGGAAAAACCACAATGGGGTAATAACAATATTGGAAAACAAAGTAACATGACACTGATGTAAATATTAGCACAAACATTGTCATCTCCAAACATGACAAGAAAAAAATGAATTAATCTTCCGTGATGCACAAGGGCGGAACTATGTAGAGCCAAGGGGGTACAATTGAATCACCGTTCATCAGAAAATTGTTCAATGCAAAAAGAGTAAAAACGAGATTATCTGGTTGAATATGAAGTATTGAATCCCCTTGACACAAGTTGAAGGAAAGCCACCAGGTTTCTTTAACTTTCAGCTTGTCTCCAAACACTCAACTTCAGGTATCATCCGATGCATGTACATTCTCAAGTCTCTGGAGATTTCGGTAATCAGAGTCCACTTATACTTCAAGTACAAAGAGTCATACACTAACTGGTAATTTGTGTTGCTCCATCTCCATCATAATACATGCACGGTTCTTGACACAACCGATTTTCCTTCTAATTACAAAGGCCCTTACAATTTTCTTTTAGATAAATAATATTAAGACCTTCTGTTTTCTTGTTCTGAACAAATTTAAAGTTACATCTCTTGTTAAAATAAGAATTTAAAACCAGCAGACTTTATCCACAATGATTACAAGAGAACAACAAACGGTAGAAGCTAGAGAACACGATTACTTTTTGATAAATCACATGCAAGTATAGCTTACCAGTTAGTACATCATGCCTGTCATTCTGAGCTTGATCTTCCCACACCCTCCAACTGTGGACCTGTCCAGATTTTCACTTATCAGGCAGCTAGCAATGCAGAACATGTGAATAGAGTTTACAGAAGTAAAGAAGAAGAGAGAAGTGGTGATAATGAGGATAAAGACCAGACGTGGTCATTTCGTAGGACAGTCATGGAAACTTCTGCAAGGAAGTGGCAAGTAGCTGACACTGACACAACTATGAAGTGTGAAGAAATTGGACTTTGGACTACCATCTATATACGCAATATGGCGTGATTCCCTGATTTCAATATAGACAGTTGCCTATTCACCTAATGTAAGTTCAAGGAGAGCTGACAGCAGAGCAAATGCCCCTACTAGAGAGGATAGGCTTAAATGCCGAAGTAAAAGCAAAAAAATCTTGTTGACAGAGAGATTAATTCCCGCAACACTGTGGGCATCAAAATACTTTTATCAGAACATCAGCAACAAATCAGATGCCTCCGGCTATCACACAATATGCCTCTCCAGCAGTCTATAAATTAAGCATATCAAGAAGCTCACACAACGCAAATTTTCACTCCAAATCTGTTGTCCACGAGGTAATAAGTAATAGGGCCATTGAATGAGGATGTATAGCATTACCATCACATATGACAGTAAACTTTGCAAGCCAGATTAATACATCACAGTTTACTTCCATCCAATCAAACTTGCCACTCCATGGACAATAGATTAACATATACTCGAAAATAACTGGACTTTAAAAGTTCACCAAAACAATGTGCATCAGTTTATCAAGTTCAAGTAAAAGAGAACTTTACCTTAACAATCGCCAGCAGCATTGTCAAGCAACTATAAGATATATGAGTAATGGCCATGACGAAGATGAAGCGATGCAGCTGCTCAAGGCCTTCATATGATACAAAAGGTTCATGGTTCTGACAAAATGTTTGATTCAGATTATTGACACTACTTCAGAAACAACTTTAGAAAGAGAGAGAACCTAAGCAACTCAGAGGCAATAAACTAAAAAAACTAGTTATTTCATTTTTGCAGGATAATCAGTTGCGGGTACATCTTGTAGCAACAAGAGTAGAATTGATACAAGATATTGGAATAATGGATTCATAAGTCACATGTAAAATCGAATTTACCTCTCCACACGTATTTTGATTGAAGGAATTTAATACTCTCCTATGAAGACCAAAAGCCATCAAAAGTTTACGCTCCTTCAAATCTTTATTCTCTATTTCTTCATCAACTTCAGACTTTGTACATGGAGCAAATGCATTATTGTAAAACTTTGACGGTATGCAAATATTAGATATGATGCTGGAAGTTGCTGTGAGAAGGAGAGAAATGAATCCAAGAAGCATCAACTCTGTACACCAAATGTCGAAAACAGTTATGACGGGAAAAGTAATATTTGGGGTTGAAAGGAGGGGAATCCAAATTTCGAAGAGCTTTTTTCTTTTCATTTGTATGCTCTAAGTTCATTGTACATAAACTTATAATACCTTCTTTCATTTTCTCCACAGCAGCTAACAATGGCTTTCTATTGGTTTTCCTCAACCACTGACATGATAAAATAACAAAACTGTTAGTTTTCGAAGTTCCATAATTGATGGTGCTACAAGAAACATAATCAATCAAATACAATCAAAACCGTTTAAATGAATTTTATGGTCTTGAATATTTTTTATGAAATCAGAGGCCTTGAGACACGAAGACTCGAAGAGGTTGGATGTTCACTGCTATCTAAGGGAGCTTGTAATATATATGCAACTATCCAAGACCGTAAAATCTAGGACAAGTAACTCAAAGCATATTCAATTCTTAAGCTGCTTGAGTAATCAACAGGAAGTTTGTATATGAAAAAGAAATGATGATTATTTATACCCTTCCTACAATGTCAGAGAGAGTTCCGAGGTTGTCACAAGGGGATCATCGGGATGGAACAAATTAAAAGTTGAGTATTTCATGGTATCTAGAACGCATATTGTAATCCTATATCCTCCCCCACCCCCTATATTTCTGAGAACATACAACATGAATATCTACAAAACTCCAGAATAACAGACTGAAACATGAACAGAAGTTATTCATGAACTTCTTTGCCCGGAAAATTACACTATATATACAACATCAATTCTTTAGTATATACAGTAGGACTATGAACTCCTTGGTACTGGACTCCTATAACATTCCTCCAATAAAACCAACAACAACATAACCATGTAATCCCACAAAGTGGTGTCTGGGTAGGGCAAAGTGTACGCAAACCTTACCCCTACCTCAAAGGTAGAGAGACTATTTCCGATGCAAGCTAGACTCAATTCTTCCAATAAAACCAACAAGACTACACAATCCAAACAGTGCAAAAGAGAACCTTGCTTACATTAGATAACCTGTGAATGGATCGCTCCACAAGCAGTGAAACAGCAACAAATATAGTCAATACAGAAGCAACAGACCATGTTGGTGTCAAGGCCAACGAACGAAGTTCTTGTGTATCTTCTCCAGACATTTTAGCCAAATGTCTTTACAACTAATCTACCAGAACTTCAAATTTTTAACTTCAAGTCAAATCAAACTCTACTAATTACAGGAAAAAATCAAAACTTTCTGTCAGTTCACTTGACTGATAAGTTCTACTAGCAACATAAAAACCCAACCTTTCTTGCATTTCCCATAATACAATAAATCAAGAATCATTGTCCCTCTACTGTGAATCTTTTATAATCCTTCACATTCAAAAATAGTGAAATCTGCCACTTGGGTATGTTCCTTTAGCTATTCCAACAAAGACTGAACTTTCAAAAAGATGTTTTGACTCTGATTTGGACTCAAACCAGCCAGCAAAAAAAAAGAAGCTAATTTGACCCACAATTCTTGATTTGCCAATGCAACTACTACAGATTTGATTTGATGTATAGACCTAAGACCCACCAAATAATTTGAGGTAATAAAATGATTCTTGAAACTATAAACAACTACTCTTTACACTAATTGCAGAAAGGTCCAATCTTTATGGGGTTTTTGAGCTTAAAATAGCTGATTTTGTCTGAGTAAAGAGTGTGTCTTTTAGGAAAATGTTAATTAAAGAAAGAACACTACTCACTACAGAAAAGAACCAAATAAAAAGACAAAAAAGGTGTGATCATTTGAACTAAATAGTAGTAAAAAAATTGAAAAGCAGTGTGGGAGCTTTTTGGGCATTGATGTGTGAAAATGAGCTGGAGCAAGTAGGATTAATTAGCTTCCTTGTAGTTTCTGGGGCTCTAATTTCTTTGCTACTTCGTACTGAATACTGACAGATAAACCTCCACCAGTTCAGGTTAAAAAAATATACTACGTCAACAAAGATCGTAGTAAAGTGATAAATATTCTTTCGTTCTTAATCGGATGTCTCAAATTTGACTTTTTATGTGTATGAAATCACTTTTATTAAAGAGCATTTATTTTCAATGTAGGACTTCCTAGCGCGAATTTAAATTTAATAAGACTCCAATATGATATCGGATATATATATATATTTAAAAAATGAGAAGAATATACTAACAGTATAATTATTTAAAGTCTTCGATGAATCTCTTGCGCACCCTACCTCCAAACTCTATTAATAGAGGTGTGAATACTTTGGTAGATATTAAATTATCATGGTGCATACTACAATTTAGATTGGTATTTGATATGTTTTCGATATTTATAAAAAAATAATATATATATGAAAATATTAAATACCGAAGGGTTAAGATACATATGCAATTGATATGTATTAAGTATGTCATTACAAACAAATATATATATATATATATATATATATATTTCTACGGAATTATAAATTATCACATCTCATTTAGGGCGATATAAGATAATATTTATATAGAACTATATATTATCACATTTCATTTAAGACGTGTTTCTAGAGAAAATATTTTTTAAAAGTTTTGATCAATCAAATATGAAAAATTTGTGTTTTTCTCCCTAAAAATACATCATTAATGTCATTTTGTATCTAATAAAGAATCAAGTAATGTTGTTATTAAGATTTTAAAATATTAACTATTCAATCTTGATCAAAATTTTCTTTTTGTGTAGTTGATTAACCAAGAAAAAAAGTTATACTTTCTTTTGAATATTTCTAATATGTAAAAGTGTTGGCATGATATATTTAAGACAGTCTCTTAAAAAAATTGAAGTCATAATTTTTATGATATGACAGTCGAAGTTGAACAAAACATGAATATCAACTTACCATATAACAAAAATCAAACTTAAAATTATTGAATCATATAAAATTAATTTTGATATGTTATTAGTATATATATCTTTAAAAATTCAAATTATGGAACCAAAATTTTTAATTCCGTACCTAACCATAAACAATGGCTCAATTGTTCAAGTCAATTCCTCAAAGTAAATTGAGCCGCTAATCAAGCACTTGAAATAAATATTTTTCTACCAAACCATTTTGTCTCATTAACTATTTTGAACAAACATTTTCCATGCTTTCTTCTCGAACTTATTGAATTTTTGGTCGCACAAAATTTAATGTAACGATTATTGTACTATTTTAGCACCTCGTGTTTCTTACAATATAAATTTTGTACATGATTATTTAATTATTATTTTATTATAATAAAAATTGAATGATCATCTAATAAAAAAAAACTTAATTAACGTTTTTTCAGTAATGAAAGTCTACTCTTGATGATCTACATAACTAATTTAGAATTTCAATCACATGGATCAACTCAATTATAATGGTCGGAATGAAGCGGTAAGTATATATATTTTTTTTTAATTATATGTTTCAAATTTAAATTAGAATAAGAATGAAGTCACTTTTAATAAAGAACATTTTACCTCCAAAAGTGAAATTTTCTGAATCAGACACCGAACGAGGAAAAACACAAAACTAATAAATTGATCAACTTGTTGAATGTGAGGAGCATGACGTTTGAGCTTACGATTAAAAAAAAACTAATGAAAAATTCTGTCAATTGTACATTTTAAATAGTCTTTCACTTATCAAGTCAACATGTTTTAATTAGTTCTAACATGTTTAGTATTTAGAATTTAATTAATGGAGCAATAATATATCTCACGTTATTAGATGGTTGGTAAAATAATTTCCCTGGGTTAATTTTTACCTCATAAGTAATTTCTTAAGTTAATTAAATACAAACAAAATATGACGATTTACATTATTAATACAATTTAATCATGCATAGTATGCTAAGTACAACATATTTATTCTAAGGTGTAAAAAATTAGATAGAATTACTTGTAATTATTATTTAATTAAGTTGATTATATAAATATTTTTTGAGTATAAGAAAAATAAGAAACGGGATTCACTAGGTGGATGATGCATGCAAGAGCGTGGATACACAAAACAATAACAACTAAATATCTAGTATACTACCTTTCCTAATACTTTATATTTCTACTATAATACTAGTGTAGGAAAATTATCAGGGCAGAGTTGGGGGCACGATAAAAAATTACACAGTATATATAAATTTTTTATTTATTATTATATATAGTATTAGTAGATAATGAGTTTCAACTTTTTTGATTGTATTTTAACTTCTTCATATTTCAGACGACTCTGTTAATAAAAAATTTTATTTCGCGCCTGAAAAAAATAATAGAAAGACAACATGATGAGTGTATCAAGCTAGCTGCTGATCTGTGGATCTTAGGTAAGCTAATTAGCTACAAATTTAATGATAAGGTCCATTTGATAATTAGTTACTCCCACTTGGTGATAAGGAGAGTTATAGATTATTGATTATTGATTAATCATGATACAGATCACCAAGATATATTCATACAAGAAGAGAAAAAAAAAGATATTCAAACTTCTAATTATCGTGGTTAAATGAATAATGTATTTAATTGATTGAACCAGGAAATAAATTAAATTGCATATTGTACACTAAAATTACTTTATATTTTTTTTGTATATATTTTTATAGTGTAATTTTTCGATAAATAAATATATAAGGTGGATCGATTTCAACCCTGGTATATATAAAAATGTCAAATGTATACATTGGTAATGTTTATACTAGATTTTGACTTGATTAAAAAAATATAATAAAGTCCATCCACGATGAAGTATGAATGCATCAATCTCTAATAAAGAATAATAATTAAAGTGAGTAAAAAAGGTGGTAAAATAAAAAGGCAATAAGGATTAGACAATTATTTAATGTAACTTGACTCTCAAATTGGTGTGTCTTTACACGTTTGCTTTGTTTATTTTTATTTGTTCATGATTAATTTAATATATTTTTAAAAAAATAAAAAAGGAAATGTTTGTTATATTATTCATATTAATTATAAGTCATCTGATTGTTGGAAAATGAGTTAATGTAATATTTAATAGCAAGGATAATATAAACACAAAATAATAAATTATCTCTTCATTTTTCTAACTAAACAAGTAAAATTAAATGACTAGTTTTAATATATCAGATATGTAAAGTTAGGCGGACGGAGTAAGTGCTACTCACTCTTAAAGCTTCTATAACAACTAATAGCATAAGACATAATTCATAGGTTAAGAACGATAAAATATTTATCATAAACATAATTATTTTAACTCATATATTTTAAATTCTGAATTGGTTCGTGAATATCATCACCACATTATTTTGTGTGTGTAAACATTACTTTCAATTGTATCTAACATCCATAAAGTATATATAAGATAAAAAGAAATAAAAAGACACAAATGATAAGGAATCCATTGCATGACAGACTTAACCTCTTTTTATGAAAAACAAAGTTAAGTGCTTCTTTTGATGCATAAAGCCTCTAATAACTCAATAATTCAAAAATGGTAGGGACAAGAAAAAATCAGTAAATATTTCTCCGTCTTTATATTACTTGACATATATTAATCTAATAAATCTCTTTAAAAAAGCTTTAATTAAAGATATATTTTATAAAATTAATGCTTTGAACTCTAAATTTGATCAAACATTACTTTATGTAGTTATTTAATAGTACTAAGAAATAGTATAAAAAACACAATAAAACCCTCTTAATTTATTAAAATAAACAAGTAAAATGAAACGGAGGGAGTACTTACAAGGAGGATAAGGTGATTTTCTTTAAAAAAAATTTGTCTTGAATAAAGGATCAAAACTCTTTAATTAATTAAATAAAAAATTACATAAGTGAGTTGGGAAGAATTACGGAGTTTAACTAAGAAAGGTCAATCGGAAACAATTTCTAAATCTTCCAAGATAGAGATAAGTTCTGCATATACTGTATTCTTCCAAACTTCATTTACGAAATTATACTGAATATATATATTATTGTAACTAAGTAAAAAATGATTACGTCATGAGTCGGGAGATGATTATAATTTTTAAATGATTGGAGGCAAATATCAATGTCTAGAACATGGCACATGAGGATAGTGGGTGTCGCTATTTGCTCAACACAAATCACAAAATAATTAAGCAAACAAGCTATTCAACTTATTGAGGATGTTACCTATATAATAAATCGAAGGGACAGCTGCATGTTAGGCACAATTAAATATATTAAATAATAATTAAGTCCCTACTCCCTACGTGCCAATACAATTAAATTAAGGGAGTTTCAAATTGAGATGGATTTAATTTCTAGTTTTTTATCCTTTTTAAAAATAAAATCAAATATTAATTATTATTATTAGTATTACATGTTATATGTAATAACTAAGATGATTATAAATTTAGTAATTCATAATTAACTGAGTCAAACTAGTATCAAGTCGTCAGCTCATGTTGTAAGGTAGTTCCTTCGTGTTTAGTCACCCTCGTTAAGTTTGAAATTCTGAACATATATTATCGATGATAAGCTATCTTTGTATCCCTTGACTGATAATCACATTAACTATAAGGTAATCTATCATCTCGATTGAGTTATTATCGAAAAATCTCTCTCGACTTTATTAAACTCTAAGTCAAAACTTTATGAAGCCAATTCAATTCACTGCAGGCTGCAGCGCACAAACATGACGTGGATACTTGACAATTATTAGATGCACATCTCATTTATAAGGAAGGAATTATTGAATCTCCCAAATGGGAAGTTTCTGAAACTCCTAAGTGTCTTATTCGATCGATAAATTGACACCTGAATCTGTCCCAATTTTTTTTTAAAATACTTTAATTATACGAACGTTTTATTACCCACTAAACAATCTTGAATTGATATGATTACATTATTTTTGTTCACCTAAAATTGAGAGTGTGTGCACTCTCTCAAAGAGAGTGAGCAACCTAAAATAACTTATTATTTTAAAAAGTATTTTATTATAAAATATATTTTCTTACTTTTATAATATTATTTTAACTTTTTTTATTTTTTATTTTTTCTCTTTCTTTGTTCTTTCTTCTTCAAAAATTCATTGTCATCTTCATTGAAACTTCTCACTTTCAAGTTTCAATGTCACCATTTTTATCATAATTTTACCTTTTTTTTTACTACTATTAATTTTACTCTCTTTAATTTTAAAATTTTATCTAAATATTTTCTTACATTTCGAACAATTTGATAAACCCATTAGATTTCAAGATGATTAGGAAGTATCATATAGTTTTTTTATCCAATTATAATTAAATTCTTTCAATTTTTGAGAATTCATTGATTTTTTAAAAATTATTATTTCTAATTTTAAAGTTATATGAAATAGAGTAATTGATGATACCTTCAAAATTTTAAATTTTCTTAGAAAAATAATTAGTTTTGTTATCAATAATTCAATAAAGTTGAGAAAATAGTATGATTTTTTTAATTATAAAAAATCACTAAAATAAAGAATTTGATTGGAAAAGAAGAAAAAAAAGAAAAGAAAAAAAAATGGGAGAGGAGTTCAACCTTGACGTGGGGGGTGGGGTGAGGGTGGGAGTGAAGAAAAAGAAAGAAAATGAAGGGAGAATAACTTGAAAGTGTAGAAAAATTCATTGTCATCTCCATTGAAACTTCTCACTTTCAAGTTTCAATGTCACCATTTTTACCACAATTTCACCTTCTTCTTTATTACTACTATTAGTTTTACTCTTTTTAATTTTAAAACTTTATTTAAATATTTTCTTACATTTCGAACAATTTGATAAACCCATTAGATTTCGAGATGATTAGGAAGTATCATATAGTTTTTTTATCCGATTATAATTAAATTCTTTCAATTTTCGAGAATTCATTGATTCTTTTAAAAATATTATTTCTAATTTTAAAGTTATATGAAAAAGAGTAATTTATGATACCTTCAAAATTTTAAATTTTCTTAGAAAAATAATTAGTTTTGTTATCAATAATTCAATAAAGTTGAAAAAATAGTATGATTTTTTTAATTATAAAAAATCACTTAAATAAAGAATTTGACTGGAGAAGAAGAAAAAAAAATGGGAGAGGGGTTCAACTTGACGTGGAGGGTGGGGTGAGCGTGGGAGGTGAAGAAAAAGAAAGAAAATGAAGGGAGAATAACTTGAAAGTGGATTTTAGATGAAATCAAAATTAAAATAAATCGAAAAGTAAGAGAGAGAGAGAGATAAAGGGAAAAAATAAAGAAAAAACTTAAAATGAAAAAAAGATTACATTTTTAATTAAATTAACACGTGTCAAATAATGATTGGTGTGTGAACACACTTGTTTCTTAAAATTTGAAGCTGATAGAAAAATAATATAATAATATCTCTTCGAAATTGTTTAGTGAGATAATAGAACGGATTGTAAAGTTAAAATGTCTTTTTGAATATTCAGGACAATTTCAGTGATTATTTTATGTTTTTTCTCTATGAAATTTATCTAAAACATTCTATGTAGTTTGTGAGCTATTATACGAGAGTGAAATTTATCCTGTACACAAGATAGTGACTGTGATTCCCTTGTCGTAAAAAAATAATAATGTAAGAATTTGTGAATACCTATAATTGTAAATATACATTTAAATTGAGCCCCTGCTTATAGGCTTCCAAGTTCACCTGCCGATGTTTTGGGACACTGAAAACCCAGAGAATAAAGCTTCAATCTTAAACAAGTTGAGATAAACAATATGAATCATTTCCATTTAAAAGCTCATACCAATTCAAAATTCGAAATAAACATTAAAACAAAATACGAGATATCTATATTTTCGATCCGCATATCAATCTCTACTAGGACTAGAAAACTCTCGGAAAGCAATGGACCTAAACTTAAAGATATAAGAGTGATATAGAAAAGATGATCCGTCCATTTCAATTTTCACCCAACAGCTCAGCCTTACTAAATAGTTCCTCCTGAACAGGAACTTCCTTCAGTTGTTGTGATGAAACGACATCAGCAATAGCTTTGAGAGCAGCTGTGGCCTGATCATTATCCACGGCTGTGTCTGCCTCAGCGACAAGTTCATTTTGCTCATCATCCAGCTTTGGAGGTGGAACAAAGAAAGGAATTTTGCCTCTTTGCCAATCATGGAGAACCATCTTGGCAGCAGTCTTATAGTCAGGTTCACCTCCCTGGATAGCACAAATAAAGATACCAACTATAGTCAATCACTACTCTGTGGACAACCATAAGCACTAAAAGAAAAGTATACACCCAGTTGAAGGATATTAAGCACATTGCTGAATTGTAGTAACCCAATTGGCCAAATATATCAATCCCTAAACGTGTTGGTAACAAATACAGATTTTATCGTAAATCCCTGTAGAATAAAGATATATATAAGATTGAGATACCCTTTGACCCAAACCCAAAAATACTCGCATTGTGCAATTTCTTTTAACTGGTGCAACTATGGTGTCAACATCCTCTTTGTTCAGACCAGCTATCTCTAAGGATACTGAAGCAATAAAGAGAATAATTCTCAATTATTTTGTCCAACAATAGCACAGAATAATTGCTACAAAACTTTAATCTTGACTACCAAGTGTGTTCGTCTAGTGAGCTTCACTTTGTCCTACATGAACTAATGAACATCAAAAGAATCATTTTAAGTTATTGTCCTATATGAGCTGACAAACATCACAAAACACTTCAGATCATACCCGAGAGACGAATGATAATTATAACAAAATATAATTATCAAGTTATAAATTTTCAATTTACCTTCAGAAGTTTGCCTGTTAACTTGCATAGCTGTTGAAGAAAGTCATACTCGTCAACCCTGGAATATCAAAAAATCATTTAAGCAGAACAGAGATTCTAGATATGGAATTTTGGGGGTGTCAACACAAACTACCGAAAGCATACATGATTCTCATTTTATTTGGTGAGATAATTGACCAAATGTACATATATAATAGAACAAATGACGAAGCAGATACAACTACAATGTGTTCTCATTTCTATCTACTAAACAAACTAGAAGAACGTCCCGCTGAGTACTTAATGAAATCTACAAATAAAATCAAATGATAAGAAAATTTACCAATTCTTTATCTTATAAGCTCTTTTAAGATGCTCCTTCTTAACGCGATTCAACACTTCGCTAATGTGTTCAGAAGCATCAGGAAGGTTTGTCACTCGTACCTGGAGATGGAACCCCAAATTTTGAGGTAGTCAGTCAAAGAACCTCATGCTTACAGCAAAGAGAAATAGACAAGAAGATATTTCATCAACTGAGAGAGGAGGCAAAGGACTCTGTAATAAAGGGAAGATATCCTATACAACATCATATGATAAATCTTTCCATTTTTTTTTATAAAGGTAACAGATGATAAATCTTTCTTTATTGAGACTAGTACGTTCCAGTTCATGGTGTATTACATATCCAACTGGAAACAGGCAATAGCACAACTCTTAGCGAGTTTGGACAAGAGTTCAGGAACCCAACACTCCTCTCCCTCCCTAATAGCTTGAGTAGGACCTCTTTCAGAGCAATATCATCTAAGTTCCAAAGTAGGGAAGACCAGCATCCACACAACAGCATCATTGCAGTTGATTTATTTCCAATCTTTCCCTATACAAATGTATTCATGACTAAATGCTTCCGACATCATAACTATATGAGATCATCCTTTGTATGCCAGTCATAGAAGTGCTGTCCTAGTAGCCTAAATTAACATTCGGGACCAAATTTTCAATTCAAAAAAATGCCAACAATAAGCACATCTAGGAAAACAAAATAGAAGTACTTTAAAAAAGTGAACACAATAGGATATTTGATCTCAAATCACTATAAGAACACATCTTTGGAATAGTGGAATTTTTCTCTATAGAGGACCATAACTAGGTAACATCAGGCCACCTATGCCTTAAAAGTCCTTTTTATACCAAAGTCCTTAAATTAGTAAAGCGGTAGGTATCAAAATAAACCAAGAACTATAGCTTGACTTAGACAAGTCACAAGCACAAGCTAGAAGACACATACCACGCCCTTCAAGACTATATCTGTTTCGGAATCATGATTCTGATAAACTACACCAGGACAGTCAATCAAGAAGATCCTCTTTGTGAGTGTAATGTACTGCCACACTTTAGTCTCTCCTGGGATAGGAGCCACCTTGCAAACCTATTCCAAAGGAAAGGAACAAAGGTTGGTTTCACGACCAAATCAAAATGTATGTGGTTGTCTGAGCATAGTACTCGAAGTGAGATTTCATTTCACAAGATTTGACTTTTTAGACGTCAAGTACAGGTGACAAGAAAAGCAACTGCCATTATCCGACAAGAAAACAAGTTTCCTTTATTTAATATTAACGGAGAAGGTGAAAGGATAGGAAATTAAGTTGTAGAGCTGTATAAATATCTAATACTCATGAATATAGTCTGGAACATCAAGTTTACTCTTCACTATCCCGCATTTAATCTTTCTAAAAGCAGCATCACTTGATAAGCAAAAATCAAATTTGGGAACAGCTTGAATGGCAATCACAATTTTTCGATAACGAGGAAGAATTGTATCAGGTAAAGAGTCTCATTAAGATAAGAGCAAAAATTGAAGTAACAAATTGTGCAATTCACCAATCATGTCTAACAAAGAAGTATCACGAAAAAGACTATTCTCAAGGAGACAAATTGCAATCTGTCTCAGTAAATGAGCAAAGAAGATTACAACAGACTGGAAAAGCCAGAAGAATATATGGAAAAACTTACATTCTTTGTGCGCAATGTATTAATAACTGATGACTTGCCAACATTGGGATAGCCTATAAAACCAACAGAGATTGCTTGCTTATCGCTCTTTAGTCGAGAAAACTGTCTCAGCACTGACAAAAGAGAACCCTGAAGGCACAAGAAAACAAAATAAGCAACTGAAAAAAGTTACCCGCAGGGGCACAAGCACATGGATGCACAATTAGCCATAATTTTACAAATCACTATGGTGCTTGGTGTATGTCTGTATTCAGAGGTGGGGCAAGATCAGAAGACACTACAAGAATACCTTTCCAAAGGACTTGGTGACACTTGCATGAAATGCCAAAGTTGGATATTCCTTGGAGAGCACTCTAAGCCATCTCTTTGTTGCCCAAGCAGGGACCAAATCACACTATATAGGCAGAAGAAATTATCAATTGGGACAAATCCTGAAGTTAAAACTGACGTCCAAAATAAGAAGCCAAGACAGCTCGAAGAGGGAGAGGCTGAAGGGGGAAATGGAAATATATAAAAAAAAAACTGTCTACTATGTTGATAATAATAGCAAACCTTATTAAGCAAAAGGACCATATGTTTGTGCTTGCAATTTTCTTTCAAATGCTTCTCCAAATGGTAGCACCTTGTACCATAGGGGTCTCTGGCATCAAGAACCTGCAATCCAGGTTAACCACAGTAAGCTACAACTTCCAGCAGTATCCCTTCCATCTAAAATATCCTCTACTTTCCTCCTTAGACAGAGAAAACTAGATCAGAACATTACACTGTCCATACACAGCAGACAGGTGATTTTTGAATAAGGTAAACAATTTTATTAACAATGGGGAACTCTCCTGTAATTAAGGAGCATACCACGAAGTATAGAATCTACAACATAACACGATTCTCTAAGTAAGAATGACATTCAATCTTCTACACTAACTGGAACTTCATGGGTCCACCAAATAAGCAACAAGGAAAAAATCAGGACAGACAAGTTGAGCCTGGTATGCTTGGTTAAGTAAGATGTGGTTGTTTTACACTTGGCTACAAGAGATTTTTTTTTTGCATTTTTCACCAGAAAAGCATTTAGTTGGAAGAAAATCAACATCAAATAACATACTCCATTTTAGATATTAGAAATAGCAGGAGTTTAAAGCCACGAAACAAACCTGAACAACGACATCAGAAGAGTCTATGACTTTGTAGAGCTCACTCCAAATTCGTTTACTTTGTCCTTTCTCAAACATTGTGTGCCTAACAAGATCTCTGAATCCATCTGCATTTTCATCCATGGAGGTGCTAGCACCATGTTTGTCTTCAAAATCATCTGCCAAAAATTCAAAACACAAAATTTTGTTGAAGCAAAATAGCTACTTAAGTGCTTAGTAAACAAAGATCAATTTCTACATGAATTTAAAAGTCAGGAGATACTTCTCAATTCATACCATGAGACACATCAACCTTCTTCACTAAAGCTTCATAATCTAATGCCATAAGTTTGGGGCGTTTCCTCCTTGTTTTTGGTCCAAAAGCATCAGCGAAAGGCTCATTGTCAAGAAGATGAACTTTTACTTGCTTTAATTAAAAAGAGAAGAAGAGAACAATATTAGCAAACAGAATCCAGTATCAAGTATAAAGCAACAAGATTCAGCATCAATTTGCCAAGTTATTCTACAAACACACAAATAGTATGTGTGTGTATCACAGGAAGCTCCCAAATCATACAATAATGAGTGCACATTAGAATTACGATAGCAGAGTAAGGAGGTTCACGGTGATTCAGCAGGAACATAAGAACAAGTTGTTAAATGATAAGACCAAGGGAAAAGAACCTCCCATACCTTCTGATGATCATTTAAAAGGGACATGGGCAACTTCCTTTCTTTTAATATAACATTGTAGTTACTGGAAAGCCGAGTTTGGAGCTCTTCTCTAAAGAACTCCAGTTCCTTCTGGTTGACCACCCGAGTGTTACCTGTGAAGCCAGAAAATCAATTCCTAATTCAATTATTTAAACATAGTTCAGCCATATACAAAAGAAGCATTAACAGACCAAAGATGACATTTTAACAATGAAAATTAAAAAAAATCAGCTCAATTTAATCATTAATACTCCCTCCACCTCAATATTAACACTTCCACACTAACCCAATGCCAATTCTAATAGATTTCAGCAACTAAATTAAGTCATGTTGTCAAATTAATCTTCAGAAACACAAACTACACGAGTACTACAAATTATCTCTGCTGGCAAAAGACTATATTTTGTAATTAGTACGAACATAGAAGTGAAAAGTGTGAAACTTTTCGGAACATACCGAACCAACGACGATCTGGTTGTATCCTTGTTGATGGCAGTTCCTTTGATTGCAAGTCATGCTTAATTATGTGACCCTGAGGATTACGCTTCGGCCTGGTATTGTACATCTTGAGCCGCCGCACAGTAGCGGCGCTACGGCCATTTTTGGCTGCGCTGACATCCCTATTGGAGTCCAAGGAATGCTTTGGCTTTCCCGATACATTCACCGACCTCTCTTTCTTCTTCGCCATCTCCGATATACGAAGAACAAAACTAGGGTTTAGGAATCGGCGATTAACTTTTATACCTCAGTCGTCTCGGCCGGTTTGGAGTATACACTCCACAAAGAAGAGGAGGCGTTGGAGCTAAAACCTAGCTTTTCAATGTGTGAATTTGTTGGTTTAGAAAATTGCTCTAAGCTTCTTTATCTTTAGCTTATTTATGTTTTGGTATACTAAGTTTTTTTTCTTTTCAATTTTGCTCTTCTTCCTATAATAACTACAATATATTTTTTAATTTATGTGGTACATATGAAATTTGAAGTCAATTAATTTTTTAGTATGTTTTTATATATTTTAAGTTGCTAATTATTTTTATCTATAGTATGTTTTACATAAATATATTATAAATCACAATAATTAACAAGTTAATATAAAAAAAAAACTTCTAAAAAATTGATTGGCTTTTGAAATTTCATTTGTATCACATAAATCAGGATAAAGCAAGTAATATATAGGGAAAAGACATAAAATCCCCCCTGAACTTGGCACGAAAACTTACTTTAGTACTTAAACTACACGGGTGTTTATATACCCCCTTAACATCTTTTAAGTGATTAAAACACCCCCTAAGGGATGATGTGGCAGAGAGAGTGAGTGCACTCTCCTGAAAGTGCGTGAAAAAAGAGAAAAAAAAAACTGAATTTTTAAAGCCCTACACATGGCCTTTTTTTATTGGCCAATATATAACAAATTATTTAAATAGTTTTTTTTATATATATTAATTCTTTAAAATATGTAAATTTTATTATTAAGAGGTAAATGAAATTAGTGGGTCCCTTTTTTATTTTCTTTAATTTTTTTTATTTTTAGGGTGGGGCCGG
>JAJONZ010000061.1:0-15169 GCA_029582445.1 Solanum paucissectum
TCTGGAAGTAATTTGACTAATTGAATATAATTGTTGGTTAAAGTAAAGTCTAAACCATTTTCCTCGTGGGATCGACCCCAACCTACAAGTTGGGTTCTTTACTTGATAACGATCGCTTATGCTTCTTTAGGGAGGTGTATTTTGAGTGTATCAGAGTGCCAAAAGCCAAAGGATTCGGAAGGTGGTAGGTCTGAGGATATGTTATTTCGTATCCTCAACAAAGTTGAAGGGTCAGACAAGATTTTAAAAGAAATGAAAGAAGATGTGTCTACCTTTAGCCAGACTGTCACCTCCCATTCAGTGTCGATCAAGCAGTTGGAGACCCAAATGGGTCAGATATCGTCTCATCTCAACCCGAGACAGCAAGGGGGTTTGCCTAGTGCTACTATGGTTAACCCCAAAAATAATGCTTGAAGGAGGACTTGCGTCATTCTGCGATGTTAACTAAGGTGCTGCTTGGGAGGCATCCCAAGTTTTATTATTTGTTTTCTTTTTTTGTTTGGAATAATAGTGTGCTGGTTGTGCAGGTTAACGTGTGGAGAGTGTTCGGAAAGAGGGAAATTGGCGAGAAAAAGGTCCAGTCGGCACATCGCCAAAGAAGTCGGCGACCCCGACTTAGACCACCGTTAGACTCAAGATAAATTTAACTTGGAGTCTGTAAAACTCAGTGAGCCCAGGAAATTATTGGTGAGTTGCACACCTAGTCGGCAACCCAAATATTGTTCGCCGTTTGGATCTCCAAATCAACTGGAAGTCCTGTAAAATTTAGCGAGGTAAGTGTCTACTCGGCGCTTCGCCGAGCGATTCAGCGAGTAAGACTAATGTCGCCGAATGGGCAAAAACTGGACGATTTTTAAGGCCAAAAGATTATACTTTTCAAACTCCTTCACTTTCCCTCACTTTCTAATCTCCCTTAACTCACACCTGCACGTTATTCTCTATATTTTTTCTTTCTCTAAGTGTTTTAGTCATTGATGTATGCTCAGAATTTGGATTATATTGCCACCTAGCAATTCAATCTTATCTTAATCAGCATTAAAGGTTGGTTTTCTGAACCCCGGGTTTATTTTTGGCATTTTCAACTCTTATACAAATGATATTATCATGTTGTCATATTCTGGGCCTCTCTGTTAATATTAATTTGTTTGATTGCCTATTTTAGTTTGAATATCTTGCCCATATTATTTTGAATGTTAAAATCCCGTAATTTGGTGCCTTGAAATAGATTAAAATTTGTGGGGTTGTGCTTGCATGTTGCCTAGTTTAGCCGGGAGAAGTCTGAGTATCCCAGGGTAATGGGTGTAATGGATCTTGCTTTAATTAAACCAGTGCTTTCTTTGATTTTGTTTTCGGGGGTTGCGGGGTTGTATTCGAGAAGTTGGGTTAAAATTAGGCACGTTAGGTCATTTGGTGAGCTGGGTCAAGCTCGCCGAACCACTCGGCCGCTCGCTGAATGTCCCCATCTCGCCTTTAATTTCATGCTTCATTCAGTGTTGGGTTCTGTAACTTTCGGTGAGAAGTCTGAGGTCATCGATGGCACTCGGGGACTCATCGAAAGTCTTCTTGATCGCCCTTTGTCTGCACCCCTGAAACATTTTTGCACTATAACTTTCAGCGATCTGATCCTTGCTCACTATAGCGATTCGGCGAGTCTGTCTGCAACTGATTCTCTGTATTTTTGTTTGAATAATTTCTAACTTTTAATCAATATTTTGCATACATGGCCAGACCTAAAGTTGCAGGAAGAAACATGCCACCCCGAAAGATAAGAGCACGGAATTTCAAAATAAATTAAGGGAGGTCAAATCCTTCCAAGAAGAGAAGACAAGAACCTCTACCTAGAAACAAAGGCAAGGGCAAGAGGCCCATTTCTAATAGGGAGGCTACTCCTCGAGGCCTCTCTATTCCTTCATGGGCCCGAGGATTTTATGCAGTTGTGTGGAACTTTTTAGCGGATACACCTGTGGCAGCTCTTGGTGGATCTGGTATTACTGATCCTCATGAGGTGACCCCAGGCACTAATGCCCAAATAGGTGAAGCGAATGCTTAGACAGGACCCTTCTTTACCTCCCTATCTGTCTTACTTTCTGACTTTTGGATATTTTTGTTTGCATTTAAGAACAAATGATTTTATTTGTGGTGGGGTGAGGCCCACCTTTTGTGTGACTTGTTGTGAATATCGATATTTTTTTATCTATTTGGGTTTTGAATTTATGTTTTACACTGCTTTTTGTGAAAGGTTTGAGCTTGTAGCTCCGTGTTTTTAATTGTAAATGTTTTTTTACCCTTCCAAAAAAAAAATTGTCATCTCTTGATCGTGATGAATGTGGTTTTCTTGTGCAAATTTGAGTATCGGTTTGATCAATATCGATGACTGGAATAGTGCTCATAGTTGAACAAAAATGAATGTGCGGCTACGATGAGGCCAAATGAAGTTGCATAGCCAATATGTGAACTCTTCGCATCTCGTTGTGACTAGCCAAATATCAAATTGAGTCTCTTGCGATGAACATTGCACACTAGCGAAAGTGTGGAATCTTGTTTGACTTTGGTGTCAATGCGTTGTGTGATGAGCTTATCGTGAACCATGTATGATGACACCTAGAATTTGCTCTGTTGGTCCCGCTGACTAAGTGATGCAATTTTTTGAGATGATCTTAGGCAACTTAAAAGAGTGTGAACCAATTTGACATTATACCTCTTTTTGTGGCCTACCTTGTGAGTGTGTGAACCCCTTTTAATCACCCTTGAGCCTTACCCCTTTCTTGGAACAAACTTGATGAAAACATAACCTTTCTTGATCCATTACCCATAATCCTCATGATTTGTGGCATGTTTGAATAGTCAACTTAGGCCAAAAGCCTAAGTTGGGGGTGTGGTGAAAAGAAAAGACAAATCAAGAAAATGCAACGAAGTCCCTTTTGCCCATGCTTTGATAAAAATGGAACCCCTCTATATAAAAAAAGAGTAAAAGAAGAAAAGAATGAAAAAAAGAAAGAAAGAAAAAGTTGTGGAATAAAGTTGTGAAAATACAAAGAAAATGGGGTTTCCAACGATCCATGGAAGAGAAATAAGAGGTGGCTTTTGAGCTTGAATGAAAATGATGAAGAAAAGGGAAGAAGTTGTTGGTCACATCACATTTCATGAGGATTACAACCTAGGAGCCTAAATGACCATACCTTTGCACTCAACCCCATTACAAGCCTTAAAAAAACCTTTTAGATCTTGTATGAGCTGAAACAAAAGTCGATTAAAAAATAAGGGCAAACCTATGGGTGAAAATCATACATTTATTCATCTTTGTGAGTGTGAGCGTTGCATTTGATTTTGGAACTTTAAATTGTTGAATCATTGTGTGAGAATATGGAATCATTCTTTGTGTGAGGGCATTTAATCACCTTTGTTGAGCTTGAACTTGCATTTGAAGCAAGTAATGTGAGCTTGAGATTCTTTGGAAATGGTGAGTCACAACTTGAATCTTTGAGTGTACAATTGATCATTGCATGAGTAAGTTCAGTCTTCGTGTGCATTCATTATTGAGTCTTATGTAGCACCGTTTAAGACATCCTTTTTGAACTGCTGAACTTGAGTTTTACATAAAGACAAACAAAAGTTTAAGTTGGGGGTGTTGATGAGTCCACGATTTGGACTCATTTAGGGCTCTATTTAATAGATTTAGTGTCCTCAAATGCATATTTTGTCTCAATAACTGATGTAAATCCTTGAATTTCAGGTATTTGGACTTCGGGACAAAGCATGGACACTATTAAGAAAAAAAGAATAAGGCGGCTCAAAGAACGAAGAAATGAAGGCCTGAGGATCGCCTAATCCATTAGGCAAGTCACTGAATGGCCTTGGTCTCGCCTAATGTTCCAGTATGCCAAGCCCTGAAGGAGAAGATCTAGTCGGTGAAATAAAAGAGTTGTCGGCGTGTCGCCGAACAGTTCCGCGATGCAGTGCTTTATCGCCCAAAGGTACAAGACCTCAAGGATGCTGAAGACAAAAGCAGAACAACGATACAAATGACCAAAGGGCGGATCGCCGAGTGGATCGGCGATCCCGACTTACTACGCCGAGTGATCCTTCGCAGCACACTTTTTGACAACTATAAATACTTGTTTAAATTTTTAGTTTAGATGAGTTTTATGCAATCAGAAACCATTTTTAGAGTTATTCAGTTTTAGAATTTGGTTTTTGGAGACAATTTTCCTTAGCTTTGGAGATTTTGAAGATTCTCATTTCGAAGAAATTGGAAGTGGGTATTGAAAATTCTTCATCTTAGACATTTTTAAAGACCATATCAATCGTACCCAATTGATGGAAACAAATTTCGGTATCGATTTCTATCGTTTTAGTATTTCTAGCTAAAATCCCAATTCTTGGGGTGTGATTATGTGATTATGGGTTGAATTAACTGGTGGGTATTGCTAATTGATTATCTATTCGCTGTATAAAGTGATTTCGTTCAGTAATTGTGGTTGAATTTAATGGGTTGTAGTTGCAAATGCAATCTTAACTTCGTGTTTTTGGCATGCTCGAGAGAGAGGTCATAAAACTAAAATTATTGAATCGATGGTCTGTGGGTATTGGGTTGGCATGAGTTCAGCTCGAGAGAGTGAATCCTAAACCCTTTCCCACACATTCAGCTCAAGAGAGTGAATGTACTAAAGCGAAGGTTGTGTTTCATTGCGGCTTATTGGTGTTCGAGAGAAACCAATTCAATTCGGGGTAAATTGTTCGAGAGAAAGTTTACCCCCACTAAAGTCTAGCTTATTCACTGATTTACAATGGTTTACTATTAATTACCATTACCCGGTTGTTTACCTTAGCCCATAATCCTTTCACATCCCAAGAATCCCGTCTTCATATTCGTATTTTCGTGTTAATTGATGTTTTTAGTTGCTAGTTGACTACAAACCCCCCTTTGATACTTGACATTTGTGTCACCCTTTAATTTATCATGTTTTTCTTCGTAAATATTTATAGCTATGATTGACTTGAACACATTTATGCTTTTCTATTGATTCTCAATTACGAACCACTCCCTTGGGACTCGACCCCAACTCACTAGTTGGGTTATATTACTACTCACGATCCTTGGCACTTGAACTGAAAGTAGTTTCCTGATACGTGAAATCAGTGGTATGTGTAGATTCATTAGTATTTGGAATGGAATTGAAAGTGAAAATATTGTTTTGGGAATGTTTAGGCTCCAGAAGATTTTCCATAGCATTTTTTGGGGTGAAATTACTACACATATCATACTTTAGTTCTAATTCAATTAGAGGAGAGTGGTTATGTTTTGTACTAGTAGACGAGAGGTTTTCCTGGGAAGGGTTATCATACGTTCCCAGATTTTTAGGATTTTGTTGAATGATATTTTCTAATGGATTACTAGTTTTGGGATTAGGCATGAAAGTAGTAGATTTTTCCACTATAGGTAGTATTGTTGGTTTAAAGTTTAGTGGGGGTAAGGGTAAGTCCTTGTTGGAAGTATTTTAACCCGATAAATTGAACTTGGAGACTAAGTTTCTAACGTGGCAGGTATTAATTTTTGGTGGTGACGAATTTTCCCCCCAACTGACGTGGCTATTTTTTTTTCCATAGAGGTTGGAGTGGGGGAATTAGTTGCTTCCTGGGCTACGTCATCCCGTCTTGAATCCGAAAAGTTATTTTTTGGATTGAGTAATTCATTGCTATGTTGAGCCGACCAATCATTGGCATAGGTATTAATAGTATTTGTTAATGTATCTTCTTGTGGGCTTGTATGTTTGGTGGATTTGTCAAAGGTTTGTTGGGTATTGATAGAGTTCTTTTGGAATTGACTTCTTAAAGGTGTTACTTTGATGTTGGAGTTGTGAGGGACTTTTTGGTGAATGGTTTTCTTGTGTTTTTTTGGATAGGTTATAGTAGTCCACCCTTTGTTTTCATTCTCAGGGGTATCACTATTGCTGCCAGGAGGTTCGTTGCTATGGATTGGGGCTTATGTGGATGGTATATTATTTGTTGTATGTGGGCATGAGTGAACTAAGTGACCAATTCTTCCGCAAGATGTGCAAAGTGGTGTGGAAGGTTTGGAATAGCTTTTTTGGAGGTGGGTTCCTATTAATACTTCAATGGGAAGAGGTTTATCTAGCGGGGCGAGGATGCAAAATCTAGCGTACCGTCCTCTCGATGCATTTCTAGTCAACGTGTCTATTTTTAGAATGGGTCCTATTTGATGTCCTATTTTTTAAGAGTATAGTGAGGTCATAGAATTCAGTAGGGAGTTCGGGTACTCTCACCCAAATAGTAGAGAAATTTATGTGATTTAGAGTAGGATTAAACTTAGGTTCCCATCTACGAACTGAGAGGAACTGCGAACCTATGAACCACGGGCCTTAGTGGAGAATTTTCTCAAAATTTTCTGGGTTTGATAATTTGATAAGGTAATAGTCTTCTCCTAGGTCGATAAGGTTAATTTTTTCTGAGGTTTGCCATATG
The DNA here is from genome assembly GCA_029582445.1 of Solanum paucissectum. NCBI lineage: Eukaryota > Viridiplantae > Streptophyta > Magnoliopsida > Solanales > Solanaceae > Solanum > Solanum paucissectum. The sequence continues at coordinate 6,484 of JAJONZ010000061.1, forward strand.
CTTTGAAGTTGATTTTGAAGGTATAAGTATCCCACCTTTTTTCCAACTTGTTTGATGATTAGAGCATGTTTCCAAGGTGTGTAAAGGCGGTGTTTCTCGTTTGTTGTTATGGGGATAAAGTTTGGGTGGTTTTTGGGATTTTCATGTTCGTCCTGGAAGCTGATGTTTTTCGGGTGACAAAGTTTATGTTTGGATCTTCAATTTTTTATAAGAGTCTCTCTAGGAAACTTACCTTTGAGTTCTTGATCGTTGCCATTTCTTCCTTCTGTTTCTTTGTGCTACGGATTAGGAGGTTCGATTCTTGGTCGCTCATATCCTGATCTTTCCTTTCCATTACTGCTATTTCAGGTGCTCCTTGCTATTGGATGATACTTGTAAAGATGACTATAGTTAAAAATAAGAATAAATTAGGATCTAACTTTTCAAACTTGACAAGTAAAAATAAACATTTATTTTTATTACAGTAAACAAGTAAAATTAGTTGACAAATTATTTTTAAGGGAAAATGGTCTGATATACCATTTAACTTTGTCATTTTGAGTTGATATACCCCTCGTTATGAAAGTGGCTAATATATACCCCTATTATTATATAAATGGCTCACATATATCATTTTCCTCTAACGGAAGTGAAAAAATTAATTTTAATTTAATTTTTTAATTATTTTTAAAAAAAATATTATTCATATGGGTATATATTATCCTCCTCACACGGATTTCTTTTACTTTTTTTTTTATTTCAATGACTAATTTAAATTTATTATTTTGATGATCAAATTTATTTGTGCTTCACTAATTTTCTTGTAAAATTTATTACAGATGACTAGTTTTTTTTTAAATACAAAAATTAAATTACAATATAACCGAAAAAATAGTTTTTAGTTATAATTAGACACAAAAAAATCAGTTATAATTTATTTTACTTTACATTAAAGAATGAAAGAAAAAAATAAAAAAAAATAAAAAAAAGTAACTAAAATAATGATAACCAAAGAAGTCAAAAAATAATTTATGTATGAAAAAGATTTAAAAATACCTTAAACTTTGCTAGAAGGATTATATATACTCCTACATGAATTGTTTTAAAATAAAAAGTCAAAAATATAAATTTAAAACTAATTTTTTAACTTATGTTAAATGAAGGGCATATGTGAGCTCATTTTGTAACGGTAGAGATATATGTAAGCCATTTGTATAACGGTAATGGTGTAACGACCTGTTCCCATCGTTATAGAAAAGCCAATGGAGAAAGAATTGGGGCCAGAAAACTTTTGAGTAGTATCTTTGGATTTCCTAGCCTAGTCCAGATTTGGACGAAATCAGAGTCAGTGAGGTTTAGGGAATCTGGTAACAAATGAGAGATCTAATTATGATTTTGATCACATGACTAGATAGCTAAGACATTAAAAAACTCGTACGACTCTACGGAATTAAATTAGGGCGAGTAAAACTCTCGAAACTGATCTTGGCGTGAACGGGTAGTTTCTGAGTGTCGTTGGTTTGAAGGTGTGTTGTGAAATGGGGGTATTGAAATTATTAATTTTGTTCACTATTCCGTGCAAGCCGCTATAGCGGTATTTTCTGCCGCCAGGGCGGGGCCGTTGTAGCGGGGTGAGGTCGTTGTGGCGGGACAGATGCGACTTAAAGTCAGAAATAAACCCCAAAAATATTTTATTTTGCAATTTTTGAACTTGAGAGCTGAGGAACGAACCCAGGATTTTTCTTGATATTTTTCCACCATTCTTGAGGCTAAAGGTAAGATTTTCACTCCCCGAATCCATTTTTTTATCCGTAGAACGCAATCTAATGGGTAATTATCGATGGGGAAGAGTTTTGATTTGAGAATTATGGTGGAAAAATCCCTAATCTGGGTATGGGGATCAAGGGTTTGACCTAGGGTTGATATTATTGATTATGATTCGAGTAATTGGGTCTTGATTGTTGATCCCTGCGTATAAATTGTTGTTTGTAGACCTAGAACAAGCGAAAAGAATCCAGAAAGGGAAGATTCAAGTGCCTTAGGGGATTCAAGCTTGGATTCGAGGTAGGTGATGGTTGTGATTTCATGTTGGTGTGTTATATGTTTGTAATTGCTCATTATAATGCATGTATGTATGTGAATGTTGCATTATTGATCACCCTAATCGTAAATGAGGATAATTAAATAATTGTATGCCATGAATCACCTCTTGTTGTATGATTGTGAGAATATACATTGTGATTGTGGTTTGTTGAATGGATCGGGTGTCGTGTTCCGACACACTAAATTGGATCGGTTGCCACATTCCTACATAAACATGAGATCGGTTGCCACGTTCCGGCATAAACATTGGATCGGGTACCACGTTCCGGTATGCTAACAATTTGGGTGTGGGTTCCATGAGAGGATCATTGAATTGGGTTCCGTGAGAGGACCATTGAATTGTGTTGTGTATCTACTTGTGATGATTACGTTCGTATCTAATGGTGATTGAGGTTGAAAGACTGTTTGTTCTAAAATGATAACCAACTTGTATATCTTGAGAATTGTGAAATTGTGTGTTGTTCGTAAAAGATGACTAATATTGTATATGTTCGGTATATGCATGTTTTATAATTTTGTGGTTACTAGCATGTGTTTCACTTATTAGGATAGCGGCGTGCTAGTACACTGTGGTTGTGTACTGATACTGCACTTGCTTGTTCTTTGTTGAGTACAGAACATCTCCAGGCGGCTATTGATAGACCTCAGCTAGGTGACTATTGAGCGTGACCGGATTCAAGGGTGAGCCAGTTCTTTCAGGCTTCCGTGGATCGTTTTTGTTTATGTCCACTCTTTTCGGACTCAGTCTATTTGTTTAAGGTGTTTGTTTAGTTTAGAGGTTGTCCCCCTTGTTCTTAGGCTTGTCGTAAGTAGAGTTTTGGTACAATGACTTTCAGGTTCTAGGGGTTGTTATTCCGCATTAGTTTGGTTAGTTGTTTGTTAAAACCTTGGAGTTTATGGAGACTCCATTTTTATAGTCATTTAAATCTGCTTTCGTATCTTTAAATGTCTTAGTTTTCATAAAATTTATTTGTTTGGGTTGTAGTAATGGTTCTCCCACCTGAGGGTTTGTGTGGGTGTCAATCACGACGGTCTGGATCGTAACAAATGGTATATATGAGTCACTTTCATAACGAAGGACATATCAACTCCAAATAGCAAAGTTGAAGGATATATCAGATTTCCCCCCCTATTTTTAATAAACGTTAAATGAACTAAAGCGATTCAAAATTTAATATTCAAACACACATGTACGGATGCACGTATATGGCATATGCATATCACTTTCCGAATAGATATACTTTGCTAGCTGAAAAATGAATACACTTTTAACAAAAATATTTAATGACCCTTCACATTTCAATTTATCATTTGACATTCCCGTTAATCCTAAAAAATATTCTATTAATAATCGTATATCTTGTAAATAATAAAATTAAAATTACCCTATCAAGTCATATATATTTATCAATTTTAGCTCTTATTTTTTAAAATTGCACATTTTAAGAAAGATTAACGATAGATATTCATTAAATGACCTGATAATATGAAAAAATTTCATGTTAATAGTGTAAACCAGAAAAAAAGACTTTACCTACAATTCGATCTCATAAGAAAGACTTATATTTAAAATTTTATAACTCCTCCCAAAAGTTTGATCGAATCTACTAATAAGACTTTATTGATTTGTTGATTTTCATTTAAAAGATAGATCAAGAAATATTGAGCAAAATATTAGTTATATTTTATTTCATTTGATTATTGCAGATATAGATAATCTTTTTTTTTGGTCAAAATTTATTAAATTTCCCGTGACTTTAGCCCTCCAATTATTATATTAGAACAAGTCAAACTACAACAAAGACAAAAGCAAAGCAATAACGCGGAAGACAATTGGCAGCCAATAGTGACCAAAAAGCTTTAAAATAACGTGTTTTTATTCCTATAAAAACATTTGAGTGCCACATTCCCTCAACACATCACAAAGATCCATAATTCTTCATATCATATATATTTGGCATTTTCAAAATGAGTATTTCAAACAACTCTTTTGTTGCTATATTTTCTCTTCTCTTACTCTCTAGCATGCAATGTCATGCACAACTTTCTTCTACATTCTACGACCGCACTTCTCCTACTGCTTTCACAACGATTCGTACAAGCATAAGACAAGCAGTTTCAAGTGAACGTCGCATGGCTGCATCCCTCATTCGTCTTCATTTTCATGATTGCTTTGTTCAGGTTGGATAGACGATTTATGTTTCTCGATATCTCTATGAACGTACGTACAGGGTTGTGATGCTTCTCTCTTGCTTGATGAAACTCCAACGATAGTCAGCGAGAAGACTGCACTGCCAAATCTTGGATCAGTTAGAGGGTTTGGTATTATAGAAGATGCGAAAAGAGAGGTTGAGAAAACATGTCCAGGAGTTGTATCATGTGCTGACATACTTGTAGTTGCTGCTAGGGATGCATCAACTATCGTAAGTGCAATTTCACTTTTTTCAGACTATAAAAGAAGAAACTTTTTTATTCTAACCAATGTTATGTTAATAACAAATAGGTTGGTGGTCCATCATGGACCGTGAAACTCGGAAGAAGAGACTCAACCACTGCAAGTCAAACTCTTGCAGAGACTGATCTTCCCGGTCCTTTCGATCCTCTTAGTAGGCTTATTTCTGGCTTTGCCAACAAAGGTCTTACCACAAGGGATATGATTGCTTTATCAGGTAAAACTCCATCTAATTATTGAAGACATAATAATCTTATCGATCATAGATTTAATTTGTACATATTTCTAACTTTTTAAATTTTCTAATTCTAGGATCACATTCAATTGGACAAGCACAATGCTTCCTTTTCCGTGATAGAATTTATAGCAATGGAACAAACATCAATGTTGGATTTGCTAGCACTAGAAGACGACAATGTCCTCAAGAAGATCAAAATGGAAACCTAGCTCCACTTGATTTGGTCACACCTAATCAATTAGATAACAACTACTTCAAGAACTTGAGGCAAAGAAAAGGTCTTCTTCAATCAGATCAAGTTCGTTTGAGTGGCGGATCGACAGATGATATCGTTATAGAATATAGCAATAGCCCTCGCGCATTTGCCTTTAATTTCGCTGCAGCCATGATTAAAATGGGAGATAGCAGTCCTCTAACTGGTCAAAATGGGATCATAAGAACTGTTTGTGGAGCTATAAATTGATTTTTGAAAAGCCTATTACTTGTAATTTTTTCCTAATATTCATTCATTTGATTATTTCCTCTTGTAATGTTTTAAAATTGAAATAAACTCATCGTTTTGCTTTAAGTTCTATACAACCAATGTTTTACCAGTGTATAATTGCTTAGTTCCATTATGAGCCTCAGGTTTCGAGTCACCGACTCGACATAACTTAATAGCTTTAGTTCAAATCATGCATTATTTTTCTATAAAAAATATATTTATTCATAAACTAATAGGCAAAAGGGATTGTGATCGGATATGGTAAAGTGGTGGTTGGGTTGATGGGCGGAACTGAGGCACGGGATGAATTCCTTTTGTAGAAAAATTACACTGTATATATATAATGTAAATTATTTTATGTATATATAATAAATTTCTATTTTCCTCATATATACTCGTAATGCTTTATTATATTTTAAATCTTCATACTGTAAACAGTATTAATTCAAATTACAAGATTAAAAATATTTTTATTTTTTTTCCTTTTATTAGGTTAGATTCACGAAAAATGATAAAAAGTGGAATTTGGAGTTAAATTGAAAAAGACAGTATTAAAGCACAACATGCAGTTGAAAATATATAATTAAACAATGGGTGAGTTCAGTATGAAGGCAAATATTCCCTAGGGAAAAGAATTCCAGAAAAATAAGTAGATTTTTTTATTAATATTTTTGTTTCCATATATAGGTTAAAAAATATTATTTTAAAGTAATATTAGTATATAATATAATCTATATAAATATATTATAAGAGGAGGTGGTGATGGTAGAGGTGTGGGGTGGTAGTGACAATAGCTACAGAGTCGGGTGAAGATGATGTACTGGAGGAAGAGGAAGACGACCCAATCAATATTAAATGTCAGTTGTGAAATTTATTTTTCATATTTCTACTGAAAAAGTCATTTTCTTTATTTTAAAGAAATTTTGGTTTCTAAAATGAAATGTTTGTTGGGAATTAATTATCCTGAGTTTCTTATCATAAATAGGTTTTCTTTTTAGGAAAAGATTTAGGATTGACTTGTCCTTTTCTCGTAGGAAAAGGTTAAGAACTCTATTAGAGGTTTGTTCCTTCTAACTTAATCAGCATTCACAATGTAGTACTAGGGGCTTTGAGAGTTTTGGTTAGAAAGGGTAATTTGTGAGACACAAGTGATATGTTATCACTTGTGTAAACCTCATTGTATTCTGAGTGAATTAGTTGAGGTTATTTCTCTTTATATTTTGTACTCTTATATTTATATAGTGGATTGCTCATCTCCTTTGTGGATGTAGGTAAATTGACCAAACCACGTTAAATCTTTGTGTCTTTTGATATATTTCTCGTTTAGCTTCTTACTCATGATCTTTTGAAGTTTGTTTTGCTAGCTTCTGCATGACACCTAATTATTTTTCGATCTTAACAATATTTCAAAACAATTTAATCAATTAAAATGAAAAAAATTAAAAACCATTTTCCATTTCCATGAAAAATATTGTGAACCAACGCCCCAAAAGCAAAATAGGCGTAAGGAAAGAGAAATATACCAGATCAACCTACAAAAACAAAAGGATCCCTTTGTAACAGGTCATATTACTCTATACAAGAGAGTATAAGCAGGCAACACTTCGTCAACATCACTGCTTGTAGTTAGGGGTAGTTTGATAATTTAAAAAAAATTAATTTTTTTTTTTTGTCTTTTATCATTTTATATATATTGAAAAATTATGTAAAAAGTATTATAAATCATAATAATTATAGCTTCAAAATATTTGAAAATATATAAATGATTTCGTTAACTCTTGAAATTTCATCTATACCACATAAATTGGGATAAGGAGAGATATTACATAAAATACATAAAATATATTGTAAATCACAATAATTAATTACTTAAATATCAAAAAAAAATATATAAAAAAGTTGATTGACTTTTGAAATTTCATTTGTATCACATAAATCAACACAAAAGGAGTAATATATATTATGTGAAAATTACGTAAAATAATATTATAAATCACAATAAATAGCAACTTAAAATCTCTCTTTAAAAAAATAAATTGATTGACTCTAATATATAAAAACATATTAAGAAATTGGCTAACTTCAAATTTCGCATATATCACACAAATAAATTAAAACACAAAGAATAATATATATTGGGCCATGTGCTACAAGATCCGTATCTAATATATGCATAAATATCAAATAAATTATTTATGCCTATCTTTAGGCTATACATTATGGTCCTCATATTCAACTACTTACAAATATTTTCGAGCACCTCATATATATTTTTTAGACATTTGAAAATTCAATCATTTATTATATGATTTCTCTTGCATTGCCCAAATAAGAAAAACATTTATGCGAAAGAGTTTTTTATTGTAATCTTTTTGATGAATCGCTCTCTTTTGAAAAGAAAGATTTTGCCTTTTTCAACTCTTTTCCTCCATGCTTTAGTTGCCGAGTATGATTTGTGCCGAACACATCCAAAATGACTGTCACTTTCGGAATATAAACTGTATTTTGCTAGCTGCAAAACTATTACTTTTCCTAAATGAAATTTCAAATTTTGTTGAGTGTTGATAACTGACCATTGACATTAAAATTTATCCTCTGACTTTCTTCAGTTTCACTTTTTCACTTTTACTTTCAGTTTGTTAGGATGACGTGGTTCTTGTCCCGATAATCCTTTTGTAATAGTATATGCTTCATAGATAGTTTAAAGGTCGAGGAGTCTATCATTATTTCCTTTGTGGTTGTAATGTTTGAGTCTAAGAGGCATTTAACTAATACTTGTTAAATTATTTTCAAAAGATTATTGGAGTTGAGTTCAAATTAAGTTTTTAAAGTTATTTTTGCATCACGAGTTTTCATTTTGCTTAAGTAAGTCTTCCGGTGAGTAATGAGCCTGGACAAGGGTTCGCTTGGGATCCAACAATAGTTTTTGAGTGTCGGCCACATTCAGGGTGTAGGCTCGGGGCGTGACAATCTAATTATTCTATAAGTGCACATTCAATTGGACAAGCACAATGCTTTCTTTTCCGTGATAGAATTTATAGCAATGGAACAGACATCGATGTTGAATCTGCTAGCACTAGAAGACGTCAGTGTCCTCAAGAAGATCAAAATGGAAACCTAGCACCACTTGATTTGGTAACACCTAATCAATTGGATAACAACTACTTTCAAGAACTTAAGGCAAAGAAAAGGTCTTCTTCAATCGGATCAACTACTTTTGAGTGGAAGATCTACCGGTGATATTGTTTTAGAATATAGCAATAGCCCTCGAGCATTTGCCTTTGACTTTGTTGCAGTCATGATTAAAATGAAAAATATCAGTCCCTTAACTAGTCAAAATGGGATCATAAGAACTATTTGTGAAGCTATAAATTGATGATTTTTCAAAAGCCTATTACTTGTATGATAAATGCTAAGTGTATTTGTATTT